>JAYRBW010094136.1:0-43599 GCA_036023295.1 Invenusta paracnida
GTGGTTTGAATGAATTTATTTCTTTTAAAATTGTCTGTAGCTAACCAGCTTTTTGCCATTTTTGGCGATAAAAAAATTATAATATAAAAATTAATATTTAACTCAAAATTATTTTAAAGGTTTTCTATTAGTATTAAAATATTACATAAATAACAGTTCTATATAACAATCCCTTTGAAATATTTTTAGTGTTTATTTGACGTATTATTATAGCATATAAGATTTTACACTAATACCAATAATAACACAAATATACTAAAAAAATATAACCACATTATTTTGTTTTTTAAGTCATATTTAATGTACTTAAAAATTATGATTTCGTTAGTTGAACAGATATAAACATGGTTTGATTTTTAACATAATTAAGCGCTTAAATTTTCGTAAAATATTTGGCAAAAATTATTTTATTGTAAATACGGTATAAATATATTAGAAAGTGTATATTTCATGCATTATAATTTATAAATTTGTATTTATTTTAAATAATAAATACCATATGCTTAAATCAAAGTAGATTTAATAACAATTTTCTTTTGGCAAATTCTAAATTTGTTTAAATTTAATATTCAACTGCAAACAATCTTAAAAACTATTTAGAACTGACACAGTTTTTAATGTACTTTTGAAAATATATAACGTTATCTACTCGTATGTATAGCTCAAAATACTTCTGAGTACATCAAATGCAATAATTTGAATACATACAGTAGAAATAAACAAAACAATTATCGATTAGCAATTGATAACTAATCTTTTAAATGGATGCGAAATTATGGAATATATAAATAAATGGCTCTATGTCGAATAAGTGATGTTCAATACCTAGTGTGCACATGATTATTATTTCAACTATACAAAAAAAATAATCTTTGAATTGTTTGTGTAATATACCTACATTATAATAAATATAATAATTTCAAAACAAACGTAAACTCACTATTCGCAACCAATTGGGAATCCGATTTTTCTTGTCCCCACGAAAGTAAAGGTTTATCACTATGACCGAGAGGAATGTGGACAGCGTTATAAGAACCATATTCAGACAGTAATAGTAACCTAGAAAAAGGTACAAGAAATACACAATTAGAATTGAGTTGTCAACAACTTTAAGGGGAGTACATAGTTATTTAAATATTCAATTTAAATTATTACACAGAGGTCATTTTCGAATGAATACATTTAACAGAAATCAGGAGGTATAGATAATGTTAGAAAAATATAATAGCTGGTGTAATTTAAAATATGTTTTTTCTTGTTAATTTTTATTTGAAAATGTTGTTATTATAATATACAATAACCACAATAATGTGATTTCAATTTGCACATACATCTATAAAGAACATACTACGTATCCAAAGTTTCTCAAAATCTAGATATATTTTGCACATTATATACACATGTTTGCCATTAAAAATATTAAGATATAGTTTAAAATGGTCCATAAATACTAATACAAACATTGCCAACACAGAAAAAAAAACTAATTTCTTTTTTGAACTTACATTGGAGTCATAATTTCTAATTTAAAATGTTCTATAACATTTATCTATTTATTTTAAACAGGTGATATATTTACAGGAAAATCTCAAGATGTTACACAAATTTTGATTTTGACATTATTACCTATGCTCATAGTGATGAAATTACCTAATATACATAATTTAAATAAGTAGGATATTTTACTGATTTGGCCTTACAGTATATACTACCCATTGAATTTACACTTTCGTTTTTCTGATATTTAATATATAAGTTTTCGAAATATTTTTAAACTTGTTTTAATAGGCATATAATGTTGCAAATAAAAAAAAATTGCTAGAGTAAAACATAATAATAGCAAAAGTCGACAAGAAATAGATATTTCAAAAATAATGCTAATTGTTAATAATTTTTAATATTTCATATTTGAATATTTTTGTGACTGTCTATAATGTTTCTTATATCGTCATGTTTGACCTTTACCTATGTATGGTACACTAGTAGCTGCTGAGGGTGTTGAATCCGCCAGAAGCAGAAGAAGTAGAAAGAAGGCGACGAAAATGTTCATACCTGAAAGCATTACAGCAGTTATTAAGGGAAGCATAAAAATTAACTTAGTATCAAAATTATAAATTCTGAGAAACATTTTTGAGACAAAAAATTGTGAGAAAATTCTCACAATGATAGTTAAGATCTTTCGTTATATGTGGACAGCGAAATATTCTTGAATTAATACCAGACGTGCATTACAACTTCTAGTAAGTTAATGGTGAGATCAATCATATTCTTGAGCATCCACATCAATTATTCATATTTATTGATTATTTGTGTTTTAAATTGTATGTAATTGTATAAAATTGTGCTCATTGTATATTTTAGTCAATTTTTCAATCTTATACACACTTGTATTGTTATATTTTCTCAGTAGTATAGTTAATACAATATTTGCCAATAGCAGTTACAACTGAGTGACCGGATTAAATGTAAATACGATAATTGTCATGCAAACGTGCAAAGACCAATTGCCCCAATAATCACTCTGGGTTCACTGTGGTGTAAGTGTTTTTAAAAAGTGCAATTATAGAAATAAATAAATAGAAAATTATAAAAACACAATGAAATTTATAAAAATGAAGTTTAAATTAAAAGATTTAAAGTTATCAAGATTTTCTAAGAAGTTTGAATGAAACAAATTTTAGTCGAATCAGACAAATAATATTTTTTATAATTCGTTACTTAACATGCACTATTTTATAAATTAATGGAAAAAAACATAATTTGTTTACCTACAATGCTAAATGGCAAAAAAATTTGATTACCAAAAAAACTAAAAATTTAATGTAAAGTTTTCAAGTTTCGGATATATTTATAATAACAAAGGTTACACTATTTCAGTGCAATCGAAACTAGTACATTCTTTATGTACTTACGAGAAAACTTAAGGCTGACAATACCGTTCTTTTCGTTCAAATGCTTTATAATAAAAAAATAGGAAATAAATATCCATATATATACTAAAATCATAAATATCACCTAATTATTTGAAACTGTATTAAAAGAGATCCAATGGAAGATATTTTGCAATCAATAATAGAATAACTTTTATCTTATATTTCTTAGGAAAACTAAATATGAGAGGTGAGGAATTCCAGTGAGCCAAATTTCTGCCTGAGCAATTAAAATTTCTGCCAATTTAATATTGCTTGTGCAGAAAATCTTTTCTTTTTACAGAGTATTGATCTAAAATAATCCCATTGATTAGTTTGTATTTATTACTTGCTTATTTCATCGTGTGCTACTAAAAAGAGGTTCCAATGATTGAGCGCATAAATGTTGAATAAACTGTGTAATATTAAATATTGTATTGTGCTAATATTTAAAAATTGCTCATTGTTCATTTGAAATTTCATTAACGAATATATGAATTTATAAAGCACTTATCTCAGAAATATTTAAAAAAACCTCAAAAATTACAATTTCTCTAAAAAAGTATTTTGTATATAAACACTTGCGTACGCATATTATGAAATAGTGGATAATATGTTGAAATAATTAATTATGAAAATTAATAACTTGACAAACTTCATAATTTAGGTTACACGAAGCCTTCTATACTAATAAAAGAAAAAAGGATATGCACATAAGTAATTGAAAACGAATTACACATTTTACAATGAAGAAATTTCTTAGATACTCAAAGTATATTTATGTTTGAGCTAGAAGTTACTCAACGAGCTATACCTACACCTAACTCATGCAACACGTTATGTTGTCTTTTATTTGCAGTTATAAATAATAATTTAGGTATTTCAGGAATTTTTTAAATAAGTATCACTGAAGGTTTTTTTTATATTTATATAAATTTACCCTAAATATACATACTATTTGTTTGTAATTAATTACAGAGATCCATGAGCATGAAATATAATTCCCTAAAAATGCTATATAGGTAGTTTAGGTATAAATATATGACTTTTTGATAATCCCACCCATGTAATACTTACGAAGCTGTGCATACAGTGTAGCTATCAACTCACCGAGGACCATCTTAGCCGGGGATTCAGGCGGTAACCAGAAGATGACGAGAGTGAGCGAGGAAAGGAGAACACAAGGAAAGACGAGGAGGTAAGCGAAGAATGCCGGGTTCCGTTTCAGACTTGGATTGATTTGTGGATAATAGAGGAAAAAACTAGAGATTAGATTATTTTCAGGAAAAATACATCTTATCAGATTTCAAGGGCTTATTTTAAAATATAAAAGCAAGAAACATTTCCCTTGTGTGTATGCCTTTTACATATATGTGATTTTTGTTTAATGAAAATGGTTTAGCATTTACATTTTCTTATGCTAAGTATATTTAATATTTCAATTCTACATAATTCACTTAAATATATCAACTTATTCTTATATTCTTATTCCGGCTTACTAGATCAGTTAAATGTGTCAGAATTTCTAGTTCTTAAATATAAATTAATATAGTGACAATAATCATAATATTTAAGTTCAATGTTCAATACAAAAGTTCAATGCACAAAGTTCAATACAAAAATTAAGTAATGCTTGCCTGAGAAATACACTATATTTAAAAAAAATTATATACTCATATTGATAAATTCATACTTATTTATAATCTATGTAAAGTATATTTAATTTTCAAAAAGGTTAAACATATTGAGAAATTTAATATTATCTCTTACTATTTTCTTATCTTAATGAACATAAGATTATAATATACTCCCTCTTAATTAATAAATTATGCTTTAACTTTTATTACACACATATATATATATATATATCGATTTTCATCAATTTAAAAGCAATTGTTATGAATAATGTTAAATATGCTAAACATGTTATATATATGACCTGTTTTATTAATATGGAACTCATGAGATAAGCACTCTTATCAGAAGATGTGATTTTCTCAAAGCTCAACTCCGCAACTGTTAATCAGTTGATTCTAATATGATTCTGATCAGAAGTTCTAGAGATATATGAATTTCCTAGGCTCCAATAGTCCTTTCTATATAGAGTAGTAGCTATATCTCGACGCTGGTGAAATATATTTAAATGTGAAGGCCCAAGAACAAACAATGTGATAAAGGTTTGACCAGATCTTCGCCTATTGTTGAATGCATCGGTCTTGTACATATATATATATATATATTCAAGCAAAAAATAATCTTTTGAAATGTTTGTATATTCTCCATTACATACTCACAATAGGAAAAATGTGAGATCGGGATAGGGCTCCGGACAACAGAGGTAGTACTTGACATTGCGCCTTGCCGGTGAGTCGATGATTTTCCACTCGTTGCTTGTCGTGTAGTCGTGCGTAGTGACCATAGACTTGTTCTGGTAGAACTGCAGGTCCAGTTTGAATCCATCGTAAGTCCAGGAACCGAACTTGAGCCGGCAGGACTGATAGTCGAATGGAAAGGTGACAATATCGATCTTACAGCTGCTCTTGTAGATGGCCGGGGGCATCCAGAGCACTTGACCGAAGTTGTCGACGACCACCATCACGTCACGCTGTTCTTTCATGCGCTCGTCAGCACTATAATAGAAAAAAATATGATTTTCGTCTTTATTTAAACTGTGGAGTTTCTTTATCTTATGATTTTAATAAACTAATAAATAGCTCCATATCGAGTAAATACATTGAACGAGTTTCATCTCTACGGCTTTTGTAAGTCTACATAACGCTCTAAGTTTTTTCTATAATAAAGTTGTTGAATTTCAATAATTTTCATATAAATAAGTCTTTCTGTAATAGCATTAAATGTTTGTTTTAAAATAATTTTAAAGTGAACATTGCTATTGAAGCAATTAATAATTATGTAGGTACATAATTTCTACGAAAAAATAGAAAAATAAGATTTATGAATAAAACTGTTTTATACTCAACTATTTTTGCCGTAAAATCTTTCCAAGTAGTCACTCTAAGCTTAACTAGCTCTTTCATTCATAATGTATCTATCTATTTGTGTATTGATATCGATTATACAATATATACTATATTACCTATATATTTTACAATGATAAATCAATACAATTGATAGACAATGACACTTACTTACTTAATAATCAATGACAAAAATATATTTGATTTACTTTGCTAAAGAATAGAAAATTTCAAAATAGTTGACTATTTCAAAATTTAAAGAGTTAATAGCATTTATGTAATTCTTGGTTGGTATATGTATAATTAATAATTACATTTTATCAGATTATTTATTTTACAATATAAATGACTCATACATCATATTTTTCACAAATGAGATCTCTAAATATGTACTTATGCCATCTATGAAGAATCTTTAATAATCTCTTTGAAACCTTCAAAAATGTATATTCTAGTTAATTAGCTATATATAATATGTAGTATATAATATATGTACGAATATATGTTTTATATTATATTAATAAATAGCAGTATAATAGTATTACCAATGTTACACAAATAAGGAATTATAATCACAAATGATCATTCTAAGTGAGATTGAATTTTAGTTTTCCAATTTAGTTAAATATCAGTGAAGTATTCTGAGCTTCTGAGACTAAAATCCATTCTATATAATTATTTATTTTTCCATTTCCTCTTTACAAATATATCTACTACGTTTTAATTTTAACAATTTAAGTCTAATAAAGTTATTAATTTTTAATCATAATAACATAATAACATTGATATATTTACGGATTAATATATAGTAATTTCAGTGCATCTTAAACAGAGTTCATTTACCAATCATTTTTTCTTAGCTATGTGCTCAACCAATATTTTGTGTAAAGATTATCGTGTTTGGCATACGCTAATCATGATATTTTCAGCATTACCTTTCTATAGCTTTTATAATGTCTTCCTACTTTCCACCATCTAATATTCCAGTGTCTTTCGTTTATCACAGCTTAGCGCGCGCAACGAGCTTTCCCAAACAACTATGCAGGGTTTAAACAAACCCAGAAATGCACCCTTTTATTATTGTGTTCTCCTGCTATAATCTGAACTATTCCTTTTCAAAATCGATTTCATTCTAGTTCCAAAAGCAATTTAATTGAGTTTGATCTAAAGGAAAGATATCCGGTTTTGATATCCAACAACCTCCCTCGGCCCCCTGTTTTTCCTACAAGCCCTTCTAAATTTTCCCTTTTATGCTCTTCTCTTTTCGTAAATGCTATATATGTAGATATGAAAGATCACAAACGCATAACAAACTAGCACGATAATAAAAAGAATGTGTATAGAAAATATTTGGATAGTTTTTAACTATAGATGGTAAAGCTAATACTTATATCACAAGGAATTATGATACATTTTTATAATCAGGATTTTAAAAAATTTAATAATTTAAGACAAGATGACAGCATTTTTTATATATGTAATAACAATATAAACCAGCCAAGCCGGAAGAAACATTACCTATATATATTATATAGAGGTACCTAAAAAAAGGTATTTGAAATAGTTTTTATCGACACTTCATATCAGTACACATAAACGGCTGATATCAAATTACGCGATAAAATTATAATTCAATTGAAAATTTAAGCAAATAAAATAATTATTCAATAACTTTACAATACCTTCAATCTAAAAAGTTTTCTGAAGGTTTTCCAGAGAGTTTGCTATAACTATTTAGTCAACGCTTAGTACATTAGAGTTATCCATAATATACAGAGAGATACTGACTAATATCTGACTGGATTTAACACCTTTGATGATAACGCCTTAAACGGCTTCCATATTCCTGTGAATACTAATCTATTAAATATCATATCAGGTGTGTACAGCTGAATTAAGAATACGGTTAATACTGTTGTCAAGATGATTTTTTAATACTTAAATGTCTTATGGGTCTATTCTTTGTTATGAATTTATAATCTAGTATTTTTCGTCTGAAAATGATAAGCAATCGTTGAAGAATCTGTGTACAGTGTTTGATATTTATCATATTGTGAGTTTCAATAACTTATAAGAAGAATGATTTAATTTTACTGTTTCAAATAATACATTTCCTATTTACAAAACTTGTGTAACGTGGAAGTATGAAAAGCGAGTTTTTATGGTACTCTTTATAGATACTTATAGTAATGGTAAGCCCGGTAACCGGCTACATAAAAAGAAGTATAAAAAGGCAATCTTGTTTAGTTTTAAAGACAACAGTAGCCAAGCAGATAGGACACTAGCTTTCAACTACAGCGTAGGTGTAAGCAAGTTCGAAGCCCGATATACACTAACTAACTAATTAACTGATTTACGCTACATCATTAAAATAAATCATCAATAAAATAGTTAAGTCGGTGAGTAATCATTTATAAGAATATATCTAAATGAGAATTGCATATCTGAAAACTTTAACATGGTAATATTTAGGGAGTTGTGATCAATAGAAAATAAAATAAATTTTATTAGTACAATTAACATGTGTAGCATGGATTAAGTATGTTAAGGACATGATTTCGATAAAACAGGATTGAGTATCTGTATAATTTAATTAATTTGATACTTAATACAGTTCTTATAGTCATTATGTTCTTGTTATACTTAATCCATTCTACCTGTCTTAACTGCACTCATGCCTGATAACAATCCTTTTAAGCAAATGATGTTAGTAATCATACGAGGAAGACTTTGATCGATACAGCTGCTATCCTGATTTTTTATATCATTTATACACATTAAAGCGTTTTTACACATTTTACGTTTTTACAATAAATGGGTATGGTGAGAAAATAATCTGAAATAGTAACAGTAATAATATGAGTAGGTGTATAGTTGTATTTCATCATGATAAAATGTAATTATAAATATTATATAAGATGCAGTAATTTAATATATCATTTTGTATTCATTTGTGAAAATATTCTCGAAAAGCACTTATATATACAGGGAATAAATTATTAAAATTACCTAATAACTGCACTTTACTATTCTCTGTTTGAATGTTAACTAGAACTAATAAATAGGTAATATTTTATCAATTTAATCAATGCCCTTTTCTATAATAATTTAAAAAGTTATATATTATATATATGCAATCAATATATTGTACTTCATAACTACGAAAAAAATTCCATGAGAATTTGACTTGCAAATACGAGATTGAGCTTTAATATTTAATCATCAGCAAGCGAATTTGATTTATAAATATTTATTTGATATAATTCGTTTATTTTATGAAATGTGATTGCATTGTGTATATATCATTTTCTATCCCTATTTCATTAATAGAATGAATTTACAAATTAATAAAGAAAGCATTAATTTTCCCTAACGAAATTGAGTGCAAATTCTTCTTCAAATATTCAAATAAAATAAAATAAACTTATGACAAAATTTTCAATAATTACTTAAGAAATCCTGTTATTCTTAGCTCTATTCTGCTTTCATATAGTAAATAGTCGTTTGTGAAACCGACGCCTCTCTGTACGTACCCTTGATAACTTTAGAAGATGATGAATAAAGAGTATTATTCAATAACAAGGAAATACTCACTAATTGTAGAGGACAATGTCCGGTGTCCACACTTTCTCTGGAGGAACTCGTATTTGAGTGACACCCGAGTAATTGGCCGGCTCCCAACGAAGCAACTGATCGATCCAATTCTGAACAGGGCGTGGAATTGATTTGAGGGGAGTGTATCATGATTGTAGTAATTGAGACACAGAAGACAGAGAGCAAAGTAGAGAAAGAAGAAGTGCACGTAATATGGCAACTACACGAAGCAAAGGTAACTAGATTATCTCCATCTGCTTGATATATTTTGTCAACGAATCTTATGTTCACTGGAGGTATGTGTATTAACTGTTTGTCACAAATGCAATATACCAATCAAAAATTCACATACAGTTCAAGTATATTAGGATTGAAACGTAGATTTTCACATATGCAAATCATTCGCTTTGGAATTTTAATAGTTCTTTAATAAAAAACATTTAATTTGTTTTTCTTTGATTTAAAAAAAAACTACATATCCCTGATAAATAGGTTTGTTTTGGAAAGTGAATTATGTATAACTAAATACGGTTTTTTTCACATTATTGTGTAAGCCGAAATAGTTATTTAATATTCTTTAAATTCTCAATAATGTCAATGTCATACTCTGTCAGAATTTACCATCTTAAATGAAATTAACATAAAGTTATACTATATTAATAGAATAAAGCATATATTTCCCTTATTTGTATTAAAATTATTTATTATATTATTATATGCATCAATATTTATAATACATAAATACATTACTACAAATAAAAATATGACTTAACTTATTTGGAATAATACATCATTTCAATTCACTTACATATTACAATATATTATAATTTATTAATATTATTCGCTGCAACTGTCGTTACTTACATATCTGGGCCAAGCATTGATAGTTAGAACTTGATTCTTTTCATCCAAGTCCAAGATCTGAATTAAAGCCAATTCAAATTCTATCACAACTTTATCGCTCGTATTCTGAACAGGTCGACCGATAATTCCCGCATTTTCGTAGTTGCTCAGTAGTTTCTTTATCAGCCGTTTTTCATCGGATAGTTCGATAGATTCTGTTGAAAAACATGATAGAAAAACATAATATATTGGGAATAGACTCTATCTTTAATTGCAGTAGTGTAATGAATCCAAATTATATTTTGATGCGTTTTCAAATTTTTGAATATCAATTTAAAATTAGTAATTTAATGGAAAATAAATGTTATAATAATATAATGATATATAAAAACTATTATAATCGAATTTCTTAATTATATATATATATATTTATGTAAACTATGAATCATCATATCACATAAAATACAAGCAATATTATATGTTATGAAAAAATTAAAATATTGAAAATATTTCAAAATAAAAAATGATTCTGTCTGCATGTTTTGTTAAAATTTATATATATATTTATATGGTATACCTATGTATGATAATAAAAGTTGATAGTTTTATAGAACTATTACATATATGTTTATATGATTTAAACAAAAAACTATTCAATTATTATTTGATATTTGAACAATTACACATTGATAATTCTTTTTGCAAAGGTATTGTTAAGAGCTACTGGGAAGTTTGAAATACAAAAGATGTCCCATAAAAAATTATCTCCGTGAGATAGAAACTTCCGCTAAAAATAATTTCATTCTTCTCATATAGTGTTAGAGCAAGGGTCTTGAAAAGAATTTCTTTGTTGTAACTATGGAAATACATCGCATTCACTTTTTCCAGCATCTGTATTGTCGTCATAATTGGAATATACCTTTTTTTTAAACGACACGCGAAGAAATAAATAGATTAATTCAAGATTAATACAAAGTTAATTATAATGCATTGAAGATGTACATCTTAACCTCTGTAACTATACTTCAACAAGTTCAGGGGGTTAAAAACATGATATCCCTCTGATGTTTATTTTTAATTATTATCATTATGGGCATGTTATTCAAGTAAAGATAATTGGAATGAAATTCCTCCTTATAGGTATATTTTTTGTATTGCACACACACCTATTCATACCTGTACAGACTGGTGGACATTTTTTTCTTCTTTTCTCATAGAAAAGTAATATATATACATACATATATGCAAATAAAATTATACTATTTTATAAGTTATATTTATATACATATACATACACAAATAATACTAAACGGTTTTTGTGTTCATTAGAAATTATAAACAGAAAGGCACTCGGCCTCAGTTCTAGGTTCTTAAAATATATATTTGGGGAGACAGTGAAATGGAATCAATATACATATTGCGATCTAGTGAGGCATAACATTTTCCCAGTGAAAATGAGGCTGCCATCTTTATGCTGTCAAAAACATACATACAATATACAGTGTTTCACGGAGATTCATTAGTCTCTAAGGCTCTAAGACTACAGAGCGTGTTATCTAACGCATCAATGACTGCTACTCAGAAATTTATTTTACATCACCCCTCTCCTCCCGTCATTTACCTTCCTCCTATCAACTAAGGTTCTAGATCGATTTCCGCCATAAGTAAACGGCATGCCAGGTCCTGCCGCTACCTCATTTGCATAATTTACGCCTTTGATACAATACTGACTCAAAAGAGTCATACACATTGTTAAGGAAACAGATCGTCTTCTTTTGATGTCTTCTCACATTTTTCTTGGCAAGGAAAGTAAAGAAAGGTTGTTAAGATTGCACTATTATGTAGCTTTGCAAATTGAGGAAAGTTATTTTGGCCATTGTCTTCATTTCGCACAAATATAATGGACATTCAAGCAGTATATTTGTTGATTGTGAAAAAACTTTTTGTTGTTGTATGTTTCATAAAGTTAATTGTTTCTTGTGTAACTTGAAATATTGGCACTTTTGCTAAAAATAATATTATAAAATTTAGAATATATATATATAAATATATTATTATGTGAATTTATAAAATGTATATATGGTTTTTCATCAAAGGGAAAATTAATGTTATTTCTGACTTCAATTTTAGCTGGTTGTAATCATTATTTTGAGACATTTTCTGTAATTAAATTTCTTAAATAGTACATATTTTCATATATTCGACAGTCGTGTTAATTATTATCATAAATTACCATACTTTTTTATTTGATCTTAGTTTTATTATTTATGGAATACTTTTGTAAATTGTATATTCTTATAAAATATTATCATAAAAGATTTAAATTATCGATTTTATTTATAATATATTACTAACGATTCAGAAATTACGATCTCTAGAAATTCTGTTTGATTCTATAAATGTAAATTATTTATTTAGCATGACCTCTTTTGCGCATACATTACATATCAGATGATTTTATGTCAATATTAAAAATATTCTTAACTATTCAGATATAACTCTATATACCCAATATATTTATTTTTTATAACAGCGTAGCGTGCTGTAGTAATAATTATCATAACAATCATGATATCACGTTCCATGTGTAAGTTTTTCTTGTTGATGGAGTTTCTCCTTGATGGAGGTTTTTCCTGATAGATAAAGGTTCAAACATATTAAATTTTATTGTAAATGTTATCTTTTTTTATATTTTACCGATTGTATTACAATCTCGATACTAATCGTGATATTTTAATATTAAATAGTAATTGTAATAGTATATAATAAAAAATGGATATATTACAATATAATATTTTTTCTCGAATTCGTTCATTTCTCATGTATTGAATAATCTTATAAGATTTTTAAAGTAAATCTGTATGCGTTAATACACCGAAGAAGAGTGAGTATACTTGATAATAGAATAGAGAGTGCAATACATTCTTAACTGTAGTATCCTTTAACATGTATATTTGTAATTAATTATATTCAGTACACGACGAATATTGCTATACACAATCTATAAAGACATTTTATGCACACCGTGAATTATATTTTTAAATAATTAATCTACTTTTCGTATATTCCTTGTGTCTATATACATATATATACCTAAATGCATTCTCATACAGCCTACACATCAATTTTTTATTACGTGCTATGGTGGAATATTTTTTAATTTTAATAGCTGTAGAAACAATCTGAAACACAATTATAAATATACTATATTATTATGATTCAAATGATTCATATTCGGATTGCTTTTAAGGCGTATTCCTTATTTTCATTATAATTTTGAACATCAAACAAATTATTTCCTACGTTAGAAAAGATAATGAGTGTAGCTTTTCCTTTAAAAGTTTTCCCGAAAAATCTGAAACGTGTCCAATATTCCTAATGAAAGCACTGATTACCTACTTAGATCTGTACAAAAAGGGTATTGATCATACTTAAATGTATCGTATTTACAAATCACTTACCAAATATAAACTTATGATGTTTGCGAAAAAATAAATATTTAAATGTTTACGATTTTTATATCAGTGTATTTACGAAAACAAATATTTGGAAAATATATTTGTTCAATTCTGCGTAATTGCTCTTATATTATATAATATACATATCTAAACCTACGGTAGTAGGTTATTAGCTCATGCGAGCAACCTACTTACAGTAAGGTATATTAGTAGGTATACGACAGGAACGGCCATTTTTTAAACAGCTACTATTTAAAAACTAATTTATATTTTGAAATGATTTAACTTTTATCGTGTACCGCCGCTGAAAAATAATTAGCTTGCCAATTTTCATCTTCATAACTATTATTGAACCCGAGATATTTAGGTACAAAAAACGACTTTTTTCGTAATTATTCTTATTATTCTAATTCTTCTAATTCTTCTTCTTCTTCTTCTTCTTTTTCTTCAGAGTCAATAACACCCCCTAAACTTTAATCGATTTTTATGAAATTTTGAAGATATATTGGAAATGTCCCGGAGACAAAAGAAATAACATTTATGTCTAGAAAACGTTGCTAGGGGCTTAGATTTTGCATAGCAATAACTGTTTCCAATCAAACACGTTATAAATAGCTCATTTTTAGAATAAAATAGACAGCTACCTATGTGTTTTGAAAGAATAAAATTTATATTTTTTAAATCGCCATGAAAAACTAAATAAAATAAGGTTTTAAGTTAGCACTTTAAAAACTTACACACAATGTTACACTATTTTTCAACAAAATGATATGATTTTGCACAAAATAACAGATAAAAACGAATTTTAGCTACACTTATATTACCTGATATCGTGCGCATAAATATATAGCATCGATTAAATTGTATCTGAATTTTGATTGGTTCACTGCATATTATCGCAAATTACTGTAAAATTCTGCCATTTTGTTAACACGTCAGTTATATATATACATTATATATTACAGCGGAAAGTTTTGACATTTTTTTATAATATATTTCCATATTTCTGTATAATACGATAAATATTATTGAGTGTAAATGACTGTTTTAAAAATGCCATGTTACGTGTGCATATTTTAATCAAACAAATATTTATTATATAAATTAGGGATATTATTTAATATTACTTAATGAGTTATTTGTTTCGCTTCTCTAAAAATAATGGACAGCTCAGATATTAGTTACATTTTCTCTGGAGTTTATCTAAAACATAATGTATTCAGCAAAAAATTGTGATATTAATATAAGCCAAAAAGGGCAAAAAGTGTGTTAGCTCAACCCATGAAAGAAATGAAATATCCGTTAAATGTGTTAGCTCATTAGTTAATAATATTGAACTTAATGAGCTAGCTACGGTTTTTATTATTAAGAAAATTATTAAGTATATTCCTACAATTCTGTTTGTGTCTTAATTAATAGAAATATCAAAAGTAAAATTGATGAATACATAAAATTAATCGAAAACACATAAAATTAATAGAATTTATACAATTATCAACATCCTAGACAAAATGCTTTTATTATTATAGTTTTTTAAGTACTTAGTTAAAGTCTAATATTATTAACTATTAAAGAGCTAACACACTTTTTGCAATTTTGACTTATAACTTATGACTTCTTTAAAAATATTGTTGAAATATATAATTAAGCGAAATAAAATACGATTTTTATTCAAATTTGAATAAATTTATTGGAAAAGTAACGGCAAATGGTTACAATTGATAATCTCTTTGACTCCCCCAGGTTTCATCTTATTGGAACTGTACTATTTCAGACGTATTATAATTTAGATTTTGGAATTTGTTGTAGGTACTATGAACTAAAGTTAAGTATCGTATTCATCTCTAGGACCTTTATCATCATTCAAAATAGGTAGCTATTTTGGGAGATTCTTTGCGCAAAGAAAGTTAACCTGCAAAAAAAGACTTAGAATTTACAATATGAATAAGTAACTAAGAAGATATTAATTTTGATTCTAATATACAGTAAAGAAAAAGTATACATCTGAATCATGTTTATATTACGTTATTTGTGAGTAAATCAGAGTTATAGAATGTTATAGTATAGTAAAATAATATATAAAAGACTAGATATCTTTGATATAATTGTATTAAAATGGACGATGAATATATCTAATATTATATTACATTTTTATTATTAGTTACACTGATTCCCATTGTGGTATATTTATAATTTTTACTAAAATAAACGTATATTATTAGTATTATTTATTGATGCTCAACAAGATTTTTTGTGCAAGATAGGTACTGTTTCATTATGAGGCGAATTTTGAATAAGTTTATGTCGCATGAATAAGAACTCTTGTATATATTTTATATATTAATTCTTCAGTTATTATTGGTGTTGAAGGAAACGAAAGATATATTACCCTAAATTATTTCTTTATTCTTGTTGACATTCTGAGTGAGAATTTTTTAAATTAAAAATGGTTTACAGATTTATTTTTCTCTAAAAATAGAAGGTTATTTATAAAGTTATATGTTTATGTTTATAATGAAAAAAAAAGATGAGGTAAAGGGACCTTAAAATAAAGTATATTTAAGCTTCATATAATTTCTAAAATATTGTATTTAAGCTATTTGCAAACAAAATTTATAAAAAATGTATACAAAAGATTTGTGATTGTTAAATATAATATTAAGTTTATATAAATATCATTTTGTATTTTTACATAACTATTCATCAATAATAATATATCATCTTTTTTTTAAACTTAAACAATCAAATAAAAAAATAAAAAATACGGTTAATTGTTTAAATCATTTGACAGCAGCAAGCAAATATATAATTATCTATATTCCTTACCAGTATGCATAGAATTTAATGACCTATTAAACATTGGTTTTAGACATCAAACTAAGGAAGTTATGTTTAATTACCTACACATAGTACTGTTGCTTTTCAAACAAATTTATACATATATATATACTACAAAGAAACTTCTAGAATAAGTATCGGGTTATAACCCGATACTTTAATCAATATAATAAATTCTTCTATATGTACGGAGATCAAAATTTCTTAGCCAGAATACGAGGGAGTGGGAGTGTGTATCCATTCTCTTTTTTTCTCACTCTCTTTCTCTTATATCATGAACACACATTGCATTTTTCCTAGTAAAATTCACTCTTTTATACACTACAGTTTTAGATAGATAGTGAGAGCCGTCATCAATACCGCTCAATGCAGGTAATCCATATTTAGATTTAACCTCAGCGTTCCCATTGTACCCTGTCATTCGCATTCGCATAAGAATTATATATTATACGTTATGTTATGTTATGTTATCCACTGTGTCGATATATATATATATATATATGCACTTATACTAACCGAAAATCCCTAGTTAAAAATCAATAAAATGAAATAATTTGTTTGTAAAATATCTATGAATTTACGTATATATATCATAAAAAAAAGATATGGTAAACTAAAAAATCAAAAGTATCAAAAAATCGGAAATTTTTTTATTCTTATAATAAATTTTATTTCAAAAAATATTATTTAATACTGTAAATAGTAAATAATAATAATATTATTTACAATATTACTACACATAATACACAGTTATACAAAGTAAATCTGTCTATAAAAAGTGTCTATATTAAAATAGTTTTCAAAATTAAAAGTAACATGAAATCCTATTATATGTAATCCAAAGATAGACAAAGATTTGAAAGGGTTTGTGAGAAAGATATATTTCCATTTAATTAGAGTATGTTTATTAGAAATGGTATATCTCTATGTATATTATATGTTTCTCAGAATTTGTGTAGGGAATTGAGGAGCATTGCCATCAATCAAAGTGATTGAAGTCTTGCAATCGAGTTCAATGAATGTGAAATTTATAAATATCTAGTAGGCATTGCTTTCTAAGATATATCAAATATGTAACATTAAAAATATAAAAAATATAGTTTTTGGATACATTAAGTCCCATTTCGTACATACAATATCATCGAAATAAATGTTTAACATTGCTTAAATATTGCATATGTCATATATAAAATATAAAATATAAAATATATGTATATATACTTTTCTTCAAAATTTAGTTTTCTTACCCATATTTCGTAATAAATAATAATAAGAATTATATAAGGAAAATATTATTCAATGCATACACTATTATATAAGTAGTCAGTGTAATATCAACACTAGTTCTATTTGTATTTTACAAATCACGCAATTGGAGAAATCGAAAATGCCAAGTATCCAAAATTATATAAACGCATAAGAAAAATGTTCCATGATTATATCATACATTAGTTTTAATTAATATAATATTTATGTATTATTGTCTTTCAATGGGCTATTTAGTGAGAGCTTATCTAAAACGATCTCAGAATAAATATGCAGTAGGACTTTTGCTTTTATTGTGTCGATCTTTGATTATCTAAAAAGGTTAGAGTTTATATCTGACTATCTTATACATTGTTCTTAATTTGGACATAGTTTGGACGAAGTATGTTTCACTATTGCTTGTTATTGAAATTATGTGGTGTTATGCATTATACTTCATTAATGGACATAAAAAGTAGTATTGTATCTGGTATTCTGACAGAAACTTTGGCACAGATACAACTTTTTCTTACACTTGCCTCTTTCATTTCATGTTGTTTTAAAAATACATACAAGGATTCACACATGTTTCTCACAACTTAGAATCGAATTCTTACTAAAATTAGAATTACAATGATAACTGTATCTTTGCAAACAATGATCGTATTCATCTTTGATTGGCACAAACTAATACCACTAAAGAAAGTCTACCTTCATAACAATATATGTACATATATTACTAATTCATGAATAACATTTATAGTTATATGAGTAGTCATAGATGAAATAAACATCTTTTACTGTAACTGGAAGTATAGAAAGTTAATTAATATACATTGAAAGAAATAAAAATTTATAAACAAAAATATAAATATACATGAAAGTTTGGGAATAACTTTCTCAAGATGTTATAATTTTTGCATATATTTCTCGAGTTTAAAAATCAGGAAGTGTGCAGACAAAAGAAGGAATAAGTAGATATAAATCCCCACTGTTAATCAATCCTGATCAATTGATCATCAGTTTTATTTTCCACAAAGTTTCAATCAACCGGTAAGGAAGAAAAAAGGGGGCGGACGAGGAATGAGAAATGAGAGAGTGGGGTAGAAATAGAATTCAAAGGAATGTGAAGGAGACTGGACAAGGAAGGAAAGCCAAGAAAGAGGGAGGGAAATTGACAAGAAGGTATTTTTAAAGTTGAGCTACACTCGAAAATCATTCTATCTAACTAATCTATCTACCTCACTTCACACACGATCTGACTAAAAAAGACAAATTGAAAGAAAGAAAGTAAAAGTCGAGAATGGGTGGAAAGGAGAGGGTTCATCTTTTTGACTGCTCCTATTCATTGCTTCTCACACCGGAATCGATGACAAATGGAAGCATGTCTCTGAGAAATAAGTAGAAGTCAGTGACAGAGGATAAACCTGCTCCTCTCCATTTCAATTCATTCCCTGAGACAGCTGACTCGACTTTTGCCCGTAGACCATTCGATCAAAGACCGGGAGGAAAGAGAATAACTGGAGAAAGTTTTCGATTCCCTTATTTAACCCCCTTCGCCACCCCTCTCTGCTTTCTGCTGCTTAAGAGAGGGTGACAAGAAGCTGAAATAATCAAGATTATCGCTCCGTCGACAATCGGCAGGAATATGCACCTCACCTCACCTCCTGCTTTTTGTGTGATCAGAGTAACTGGTTAGGAGAAAATCGACTCCAATATTGGGAGGTGGCTAGGATGTTGCAGTCAATGAGAAACTGGGAATGGGAGAGATAGTACGTGATATTTATAGGCCTGGGAGCTCATCACTTCAAAAAATAAAAATTCATGTACGTAGGTACCTATAGAGGTTCCTACACTCGTTGTTATGGAAACATGGATTGCACACGTCTTGTTCTTAATCATAAAAATAATGGACAACTGTAAAAAAAAATTTCAGCCTTCAAAAGTGTTCTCACTCGAAATTAAAAATAAAATCTTACAGTTTTATAAACTAAAAATTATATCAGTGAGTATAACTTAGATTGATTTGATTTGCTATGTTTAATATATGTATATTTGCTGTTTACGAGATTTATCAATTATCAATTAGCTTATAAGTTTCATTATTTATGTATATATAAATATATCCTAAATATTGCATCTATTATTCTTATAAAATTATTATTACGAAAATTTAATATTTCAATAAAATGGCAATGGACAATAAAAATAACTCTGAAAATAAATATAGTTGTGTTGCGTTCTAGTTAGGTACTAGAATGTGCCCCTCTTCATTAAAAACAATGGACGACAGAGAAAATTTGGATTTCTCTCAAATAATTGACGCGTATTTTACTGTGTAAATTATTATATTATACCTAGCGATATCACGTTCATTATTACTTTATAAATTCATTACATTAGTTAGTAGTTCTCTGTGGTTATTAAGAAAAAAATATAAAAATTATTATACACACACATATTATATTAGATTCTCTCTAAATTTCCTTCAGATTGAAAACCTGTATTTTTAGAAGAGCACTAAAATAGGCTTTTTATCCTCAATTCAAATTTTTAAATATATTATAATTCTAATAAGAATAATAAATGCATGAATATTCTACATACTACAATTGCGATGAGATAATAGTAAATATCGATTGTAGTTTGAATGAATAATATTAGGCGAAACTAAAATCCCCTGCAGTATTATTCGACGAAATTAAAATCCACTGCAATACTAAAAGGGAAATTTAAATCAACTGTATTAATATTTTGGGAGAAAATGGGAAATTATACTTAACATACTAAATACCTATTTGGAGTTTAGTCTAATTAGAATCATTACAAATCATATTAAAAAGCGAGTTATTATGATACTTTAAAATAATTTACAATTTACAAAAATCAAGCAAGCAACGGATAAATAGTCAAGAATCGGTTTTTGTTTTTAAAAAAAATACATCGCTCCTTATCTTAAATCTGTTTCTGGTTTCTGTCCAATTGATATTTCTATTAGTAAATTAAGTTTTGACTATATTACGTAACTTTTCTGGATTTTTCACGCGCCTATATCTTGTATGCTGCTTTTTTATAGTGTACGCTTACATTCTGTAACTTTTATAAGTACATTTGTAAGTATATTTTGCATAATATATTTAATGTATTTTTTGTATTTTATTTATGAACCTTTGTTAGGTTCGAAAGCTCGAATCGTGTTTTTACAATAAACTTTTCTCTTAATAGGGGTTTATTTTCAGGTACTGATGCTAATTTGGATGTATTTATAACATAATTTGAAATTTTAACTTAATAACATACATGTATTTTCCAGTTTTGAAAAAATTTGATTCGATGCACATGGGCTAATTACTGGAAGATAAACTTGTTATAGTTATAGGTTATAGATTATAGCAGATATTTAGTCTACTAAATAAATTTAAAAAATGTAACACCATTAATCTAAATACAAATGTTATACTTCATATTTCTTTTCATACTTGTTACTCGTATGTAGGTATAAGTAAATTAGACATTCCCACTAATACATTTAATGAAAATGAAAACATATATTTTTAAGTATCATACAACTCCAGGCACAATTTGCGACATTCTTGACAACTGCAAGAAACTCTACTTAGACAAGATATGAGTATGTATATGTGAATATATGCCCTGGAATTAATTCTGATATGATTAGCATTAAGAATAGAATGAAACCATGTGAAAACTTACAAATAACTTCCACTTTCAATTTTGACAATAAGCAGAGTAAAACATTGCATTTAGAATATTTCTATGTGTGCTGTGAATTCAGAGATAGATTTTTTTAATGTTAGATTAAAGAAAATTTACCTTTTTTATATATATATCTATCTTAGTATCTACATATTAATGTAATCAGGCAGAAAATAATAATACATATTTAACTATTTTCAAATTTAACCTAAAATGTCAGTATTCCAATTGACAACTAGCTAATACAAATACATAGTATAGAGAGAAAAATTAACTGTTATACCGACAACCAAGAAAGGTAATACGTGTATGAACATCGAAATAAAGTTACATTTAAACACGAGATTATAACTAAAGGTTACAAAACTTTATATTGAGTAGTGCAGCGATACGCATTTTTTATTTTATATACTTAAACTAAGGCAGACGTACTTTATGCCGATATATATATTGGTGACATATATTTCTATAAATATAAAAGAAAAATATGTCATATTTAGTATGAATTCAAGATTCAAAGCAAAATTATTTTCCCATGAATTTTTTTATTTTTATTAATATTATTCAGAAGTTAAAAAATCAATGTATATATTAATTTCTTCATGATTGGCGATTAATGACCAAATATAGAATATTATTACATGGTGGACAAATTATTTACTGCTGCAAAGTTCCATTGATGACTATTTGTATATCAATTATGTTTTCATGGATTGAAATAGGCTAAATATTGTTAAAAAATCAAAATTCAGTCACAAAACAGAATGCTTTATGTGCTACTTTTTTCACAATAAATTAAAATTGGTTTTATTAATATTATGAAAAACATATATAGTAATATAATATCCTTCATTATAAAATTTACTGAATAAAAAGTCTAAAACAATATTAGTCTCTAAATACAATGCCAGAGAATAAACAACAATATTGCCACACAAAATGTAACATCATATTATGTGCCAATTTAAAAATCAGTTGAAGTGAATGTTTGTGATACTCGACACATTTATTAAAATTTAAGGATGTGACTCTCCTGGAATATTAATATTGAAGAAATTTTTTTCGCGTTGTAATTTTAAGAAATAGTCACCGACAAAAGTGTACCCGACTTACGATTTTTACATATTATGTATGTATGTATATAGCTCTTGTATTTATCATTAAATTACCACTGAAAAACACCTTTAGCTTTTTCAAAAAAGCTACAAATCTTACTTGGATGTATATGTACGCTTGATATGTATTACTTTTAAATCAATACTAAACAAAACAAAAAACATTTTGGTTAATTCCTATAATATACAAATCAAATACATATATACAATCAAGTTGTAAAATCTCCAAAAACTTAGGTAAGCGTATCATGCCATAAATTACGTTCATGATAGGAATTCACAGAAATCTACCATGGCTAAAATGTAAATTAAAGAAACAGGAAGTCTATTTCGAATGGAAAAAGAAAGAGAGAGTAAGGTATGATCCTCAAAATTGGACAACAATATTTCTTGCCGTTCTATCTATCCCTTGTCATTACGTATCCTCTCTTCAATATAATTTGTTTTTAACATTCTTTTTCAGCCGCGATCAATTATACATAATATACAACTGTATAGAAGTTTAATGTATGCAACAGTCATGAAAACGATATTTGCGAAGGAATAATGTAAGATTGTCAGCTTTAATGGCGGTAAAATTTACTTTATTACTATCTATAACTGTATACCTGGGAATCGAATATATGTATTTAAATTTAATACATTACTATATAATTGACAAAAAAATTAAAAATGACTATATTTACTGTATTTTATAATCTAACAAGGAGTCAAATTTAAAATTAAATGACGCTTTTATAAAATGTATTTTATTATTGGGATGAAAAGTAAGTTAATCATTTTATTTAAAATTAAATTAAATAAAACAAATAAATAAACAAATTAACATAGTAATTAATATAAATTTATCTGAATAAATCGTATTAATTTGGTTAAATAAAAGTATGATCCAATGGCAGTAGAACCTTAAGAATGAAACACTTTTATATCTCGTTAATCATATTGACCTACTAGAATAGCAGGAGGTGCTAATACACCTATTTAACATTCCACAACATAATCTATTTTCCATTTCTAGAGTGCATGTAATTGATCGAATTGCCTTTAACACGGCAGATCCGAATAGAAGATATATCATTTTCTGCAGCGCAGTCGACAATTTCCCCTCACATATATGTATTGTACTATATTAGTAAGACTGTCACCCCACAAACCGCTAATTGAAACTCGGCTCGTGAAAGCTTGTACTGCTCAGTCATTTTTTCCTTCCTGAAGAATTTGATTATCTCATCGGGATATTTAATCCCCGAAAAGGCCAGGTCACGTGGAGTTCATTTCCACTTCTCCTGTCTTTCCAATGAACAAAAAAATCCAAATCACCTTCATTGTGGCAATCAAGCTTTAGGCGGTGGTAATTTTTTAAATCAAATTTCTAAGTGTTCCGCTTAAGTGAAACGAAATGCTATCCTACAATATTCCAGGCTTTAATGAGATTTTTACCATAAAGGTCAAACTTCATCATATTATGCAGAATTTTATACTATCGGTTTCTACCTATGAATTCTTAATATAAATCTTAAATATAAACAGTCAATATTGATTTTATACTTGCTTGCACTGATTCATTGAACTATTTGATTGTCTCCATAGACAAATTAGTAATTATGTATAAGTGTATAAGATGGTCTTTGTCAGAATTTGAATAATAAGCTATAGGCAGGAAATGAACGATAGCTTCTGTAAAAATGCAAATGATGCTAAAAAAACTACTGTATATATTTAAGACAAAACAATATCAAGAATATTGATTTTTGAGTCCGAAAATGATAAGCAAAGTAGAGAAAATTTTCTCAGGATTTAAAAAGAAAGTTCTTCAAATTCTCGCCAGTATATTTTAAAATAACATATTAATTATACAACAATTAATAAAAAATCCATGGATCTAATTGGCATTTAGAATTCGTAATATGAATGTATCCGTTTTGACTTAATAAGAGTTTTTAAATGCACGAACATTGTTATTCTATAATAATTTGTATAAAAATCATAGTTTTAATCTTCGAAGCATTATTCCTTATAAATAATTGTATTATTATGTCATCCATATATACTTTTACTTCTATTTAACTTAAATTAAACTTTTTGATTGAAAAATACGAAATGAACATATAACTTTAATGGAACAATGAACATAAAAACGATTGAAAACTTATATGGCAAAGAAATTAGGCATACACACTGTATCAATATCACTTTAAACATTTATTATTAAGACAGTTTGAACATCCAAATATAATTTTTAAATCCCAATTAAATAGGAACTCACCTCCATCATCATGTTTGCAGGATTTGCTTTGCCCTAAATCCAGCTTCGCCAACACAAGAAAAATTAAACTCCAAAAATAAAAAGACTTCATGAAAAGTATTTTATGCAGAAATTTTGTTTTTCTCACAAAAATCGATTGACAAAATATTTTCACAGTTCTAAAATCCCTTTTCTTTATCGTTATGAATGATCAGGATATGGCTTAAATAAGACATACTCAAACAAAGAGTGAATTTGAGTTCTTGGATTGGGTAGCATTTATAAAACAGTAATATAGATTTAGGTCAAGTCGTATCCTTATGCATTCAAAGAATGAATAAGATATTGACAATTCTTTATTCGATAATTGTTTTATGCGTTAAAAGTTTTATCCGAACTTGTAGATATTCTTAAATTTCGGTCTCGAATAAATCTGTTGTGTATTGAAAACTTCAAAACGAAATAAATATTCAAACAAATATTTAAACCATCAACTGTCAATCTAAATTGATCTTAATCACACAATAACAGCAGCTATGTCCTTTCCTGTAGAAAAAATAAGCATACATATCGTTTCAATTCTTAAGAGTATTTATTATGCATGCTATTAAGCAGGTGCAGTTAATTCTGATGCATTTTTTATTTCTTCAAAAACACAAGAAAGACAACAAAATAAGACGACTCTTAAAGTTGAATAAGACAAAAGCGGTTTGGTCTTGGCCCAAACTGCAAGTGCAGGGAATTGATCAGCTCCACAGTTCCACCGATTCTGTTCCGTACGGCGAAACCAAAGAAGGCTGACAAGTAAATCGACTTTAAATTGCTCGGAATGGCTCAAACCAGCTCGTCCTTAAACTTTCCAATCATCTGCTCGTATACTCTCTCCTTTCTCTCCCCTTTATCTCCTCTATCTTACGTTGTATTTTCCTTCCTTTCACAACTGGTTCTTCATATCGACTCCCCTCCTCACTATTCAGCTTGCATTTTCTTTATCCGTCTCTCTTCCTTGCTACCTTTGCCATTATTTAGTGTATTCTTTTTAAACATTGCATACCTATTTTCCATTACAATGATTTTTCATGTAGTCCCCTGACTTCCGAAGAAAGTGTAGTTCTGTTTGTCGTTTATTTACTGTAAAAGTGTCTTTTTTTGTTTTCAATCAGCCCCAGTTTCTTCTGTAAATTTCAAAATACAAATTAGGAGGGAAATTCTATTTAAAAAGCAGTTTATGAAACTAATTTTACACTTAGTTTGAGTGATGTGAGCTACAAAGGGAATGTTTACTCTACGGTTTGCTTTGTACTTTACACAAAGGAATTCTGCCAGTCTGTGTAGTATATAGTTTACGAAACTGCATAATGCCAACTTGAAATTTGGACAGATTCGGAGGAATAAAAATGTGGCCACTCCTAATCAATGTAAAAACAATACCTAAAAGTCTAGATAGATCGAAAAACTAATATCTTATTTATACATTTACATATTAGTAATAAGGCAATCGTATTAAAATTTATCAATCTACTCATCATTTTTCGTTTCAAATTATAAACTATACACATTTTATGGTCTAATTTACAAATAAATATTATTTATAGTTGTTTATTAAAAATAAAAGTAAAATTAACAAAAATTAACAAATATGAATTACTAAAAATATAACTGAACTTGTTTTTATTAATTTTAGCAAATAGCCTACAAATATGTTCAGGCTATATTACTCTCTTTTTGTAAATTCGAATCGTTATTATATATGTAATAGGTATCTCTGGTAAATATGAAAATGTAGTATTAATTGCTAATATTAATTATTTTTAGCATAACATTTGCACTGAATAGTTTAACAACCATGCGGACAAATATAGTTACGGAATAAATATACATTTATAAATGATAAAAATAACAGATTATTTAATTTTGATCCTGATACAAATGTTAGCAGTTTGTACCAGAAATTATAGTTCATTATATTTACTAAATAATTCCCTAAAATTGAACTGATATCTTCATTGTAACTTTTATCATTGCCTAAATTGGTAAAAAACATAAACTTTTTCTTGTATATTTAACATTATTACGCCATCGTCAACACAGTAACAATATATGTATTATATTATGTGGATCTTTATGTCTTGCACGTCGCTATCTCAACCCAAAACGCCCAACGAAAACACTCCTTAATGAAACATTTTATAATATCTACCAGCTTTGTATATAATAATGGAGTCAAATGGAACTGTTTTCAGTAATTGTAATAAACTAAATTGAAAGAACTAATTGAAATATTTTTCATTTGGACAGTTTAGCATTTACATTTTTCTATCATACAAGTATATATCCACCATTTTTTTAAAACTAATAATTACAAAAGCATTCAAATTTGATTATAAAATAATCCACTATCATATTACTAAAATATCACTATCAATTACTGAACAGAGCTCAAAACTAAATGTTAAAATCTCACTTCAGAATCGTGCCTTAAACATTCTAAATAAATCTATCAATCATTTTGTGAATGATTCTTCGGACAATTGCTCTCTACACACTCAAGTGGAGGTCTAATGTTGATTCAAGAAGTAAAAGAAGGAAGTATCTATAACATTATTCAGAATGCGATTCATAATCCAGAAAAATGTCTTTCATAATCCAAATCTGACTAAATATTGGTATAATGGGTTGAATGAAAGTGGGTCAATGAAAAATAATTGTGTTAACAAAAATTAATACCCTGTTCAATATTATAAATAAATTAAATAAATAATTATGAGCAATTAATTTTTACGAAAATTGAAGTTCACATCAAACATCTTAATTTTATGTATTCAGTGTTCTCTATTTTAGGCTATTTCAATTTGAATTTGTATTATTTATTTAATTATATTTATATAGAATACTAGTTTGCTATCGATCTAAAAAAATTGAACTATCTTTTTAAAGCGGAAATTGTATTTTAAGAAAAATGACAGTATTAAATTGTGGGTATATAATGCTTATTTAGCAATTATAAACATTGAAGAAAATTTAAAATTTGTTTTGTTTGCAAATTGTTTAAATTGTGTCTTGTTTATTTAATAAGTTCGTATTGCAATTAAAAAGTATTCAGCACATATGTTTTTATACTTACATCATGGACAGCTCTAGAGTTGTCCATGACTTATGTATACTTATATTGAACGGTCTACATACTTACAGTCCTTAATATTCAAATTTCTAATCATATGACTCTACCGGCTTGTGAAATTAAAATTGTATTTTGGCTGTTTCCGTACAGCATAAAAGGATACTACAGTAGCATTTTTCTTCAATTAAAGTTTGTGTTGATTAATGTATGTATATTTAGAATTTCCTATTTTTATTAATAACATATTACGTTTCTAACAATGTTATAAGTTTTCTTACTAGAAAAAATGTTGTTAAATGATAATTTGATTATTTTGTAAATATTAAACCATGAATAATTTCATATTATTTATTGGAAGTAGATAGTGTTTTGTATCTATTTTTTATGAACGCTGGAAACTTTTATTGACCTTATTTAATTCCCATGAGACTATTATTAATTATACTTGTTTCCGCCGTGATATTCTTGTAGCCTTTAATAAAAAATATGGGCTAATTTATTCTTCCGTTTTATTATTTCTCTGTATTTTACACTCACAATGGGTTACAAAGCTTTCAATATATGCTTCTAAATTAAGAAACCTTGCTACTGCACTTTTATACAATAATATGAATCATTGTTGTTCATAATATTTTGTTTACTTTATTTAAATAAAATATAAATGTATAATAATATACGTACAAAATATTTGATCAAATTAGTCAGTACAAGCTATACTAATAAATATAATTAGACTCGTTGATAATAACCCCATATATAAGATGCTTTAAGATTAATTTATTTTGTTTTTTCCGTTTTTATTTTAGATAAACATGTATATTTTAACTTTTTATTAAAAAGAGTTATGTTTATTAAAAATAAGTATACAAAGGGATACTTTTCTACTTTTCGTGTTTAACATTACACTTAATAATAATACAAAGAATTGTGTAATAATATTAATTGATTCTGCATAATCAAATGTAAAACATTAAACCACTATTACACTTCAGGTTTTAAGAATAGGTTCTTTAGATTAATCTGTCTCAGTCCTATATTATTAAGAGCTTCGGTGAAAGTAAAACTTCAAGGATGACAGATTCATTATCAAAAGGAGGATTTTATTTACAGAATACAAATCGATACAACAACGCCCTTTTATTGAGAATGATTCATATACACAATATATTTATAAACTTTAAATGTAAACTTTGTATATATGCATATTAAAGTAGAAAGAAAAACTCTAAACAATATGGTCTTCAGATGATACATAAAACAAAAGGGATTTAAATATTGCATGAATTATTCACTACATTAAATACTACGTCCATGTAACACACTCGGCAGATTTTTATTAATCATTATATACAAGGAAATAAATATATTAATAAAATCTCATTCATTTGATAAAATAAGTTCCAAAATAGTAATAAATATAGAAATAATTGTAATTTGTATAGAAAAAATCGGCAATTCTCAATATTTCGTCACTAGTGCGAAGTATGTCTTATATATTTTTTAATCGAAAATATCTTGCAGAGAGAAAGTTATTTATAATACTCAAAAGTATATTTATTATCGCTTTTTATAGTTTCATTCAATGTTAATGATTGAAAATATCTGATTCTTACAAAATATCTTAATATAAAAAAGCAAAAATGTTTATACATTACTTAGAGTATACCTTAGTTTATACCATTATATATGGAAAATATAAGCAAAAACTTAACTTTTACTTTTTAGAGAATTCTAAACAGTGTGTTAAATAAATAAATAAATCTCGTACTTTTAAAAAAGAACAACTTTTAAAGTCTTCAGTTAGCAATTGGTTAGTCTTTGATTATTCCTATAAGTTACCGATAAAAACGAAACGTGTGTATTGAGGAAGAATTTGACTGCCCGGGCTATATACATAGGCGTATATATATTTACATATTTACACATATATATGTGCATATATATATGCATAATTTACTAGAATTCATAATTAACAATTAATGACAATTAATTATGACAATTCAATATTAATGAGAGAAGAAAGAACATAATATACTCTTTACTTTTTACCTTTTTATATAATTTACTATTTTAACTTAAGCACAATGGTTTACTTATACTAAACGTGCGTAAATAAAAAATTGCATAAGTGTATAAAATGTCTGGCTCTAAAAATTTTGAAAGCAAACTTTAGTTTGAAATATTTATTTAAAATCCATTGATTACTTGCCGGTAAAAAACAATTATTTAGAAAGAAAAATCAATCATGTTGACCTCTCAAAAATAAAGAAGTGGAAAATTGTATTTCACAACAAGCCATATCCACCTACAATACTTCCACAATAGAGTCGTTTGATTAAAACACCAAAATGGTTTAATTGTGTCCTAACCAGAAAATGTGAGAATAGTTTTGAAGCGTGAGACTGGTTCAGAAACTCTGATATAAATTATATTTCTTAGAAAAATAATTAATTTATGCATAGAAATGTCAAATAATTCAAAAAAAACTATTAATGTCATTTAAGAATCCAGCTAGGTATCCCCCATTATTTAGTGTTTAATTAGTATCGCTGATTTATCTTATGGTGAAAATGTTCCCAGAAATTCAACTTATAACAAATACTATAGCTTTAACGACTGAATAGTTATACCTACATATTCACGGTTTTATGTGCAATCTTATTATGTACATGTTAATTTGTAATGGTTCCCCTTCTATTCAATAAAACAAATTTTATTAACAAATTATTTTTATACTGATCAATAATCCTCGTTATTTTAATTTATTTTTTTATACTAAATACATATATCAATTGAACTACTTAACTTAAATGGCAGGCAGTATAAAAATAATTACACATAAATTATAAATTCCTTAATAAGAACATGAACAAAGTAAGTAAATATTATTTTCGTTATATTAAACAACAAATTCAATTTAAAAAAAATAGCATTTTGACAAATACTAAAATCAAATTAATCCGTTTTCAGATTCTAGGTATTATTGTTTTTGTAGGTATTTCCTGGCTAGTTAAATATTTGTTCAAATAATAATGAAATCAAATTTGATATTAAAATGAATGAATTGACTAGCGCTTCAGGGACATATCACCTCTTCCTTTTTTATTATTTTAAATGGATCAATGTGAAATTTCTACATACTGGGTTGTATTTCTAGTACAAATAATTATATCACCTGTATCAGAAAAATTGATAAAAATCTACATCCTCAGAAAAAACAAAAATTGAAATATTAAAATATTAAAATATTAAAATAATTCTTTTGCTCTACACTGTAAATAAACTAATCGAACAAATACAATTAAATGAAATTATCTTACAAAATAATTCTATATAAATAAAAGCAGGTGCATCTACATATATGCTTCATATTGAAAACATTTAATATATTCCTATACACAGAAATGGGAGTTTCTTTTTCATAGACTAACCCATTCCTTTCTCTATATAATACCTACATAAGAATATTTTCAACCCTTCAATAAAAGTAATTAATCTGCATAAGTTTTTACATATACCAACAAAAATTTAAACTAAATGCACACTTACGCTCAAAAAGGGTTTTTATATTATAATACCTATTTAAAATCTATGTACTTATTTATTTCAAGCAAATTTTTATAAGTATACATTTGAAATAACGCAATATTTTAATTAATTAACGAATTTTTATACTATATTTGATAAAAGTAATGTTATACTAAGCTCACTTCAGCTCACTTGAAGTCATAGACAATTTTATTATAAAATTTGAAAATAGATTAATTTACTACTTGATATTTATTATGCACAATGACATAATTATTTTCAAAAATCTTTCGAATTTAGCTCATAAATTAAATTTTATCAGCGAAATGTTGATAGGATCGAAACTTTTCGAATACTTTGAAATAAAATTTAATGAATGTCTTGTGGGCTGAAAGTAATAAATTAAGATCAACTTACCCTCTTCTTCATGTTTGCAGGAATTGCTGGCAGACGATTGCGTACTCACTAGAAGCAATAAAGTAAGACTCCAAACAAAAGTTGGTTTCATGATGGATTAGTATACCCAATAAAAGGGCAGTAATGTTGCTTATCTTGAAGACAAACTCCAGAATAATTCTTCTAATACTGTAGAAAATTTTTTTAAATATACTGAAAACTTTTATGACCTGAAATTTCACGAAATTTAAAAGATATTTAGCTTAACCTCGTGCACTAAATTGACAAAGTTTTACACATTATAAATTACAAATGAAGGTTGTGCTAAATAGACGACAAGAGCTAATACACTTGATCCTAAATTGACAGCTACACTTGTCAAAATTATCGAGTCTTTGGTAATGAATACAGTTAGAACACTAACACATGTTCGAAGCACAATGTTGCTTTTGTCAGAATAGTTTTAAATCCACATTTATCTAGTTTTTAGACGTGACATTCAAACGCTTCCATTTAACTTAGCTTGCAGGCAAGACAACAAAATAAGACGACTTTTAAAGTTGAATAAGACAAAAGTGGTTTGGTCTCGGCCCAAACTGCAAGTGCAGGGAATTGATCAGCTCCACAGTTCCACCGATTCTGTTCCGTACGGCGAAACCAAAGAAGGCTGACAAGTAAATCGACTTCACATTGCTCGGAATGGCTCAAACCACCTCGTCCTCAAACTTTCCAATCATCTGCTCGTATACTCTCTCCTTTGTCTCCCCTTCATCTCCTCTATCTTACGTTGTGTTTTCCTTTCTTTCACAACTGGTTCTTCATATCGACTCCCCTCCTCACTATTCAGCTTGCCTTTCCTATAACCCTCTCTCTCTTCTTTGCTACCTCTGTCATTATTTCTTTTATTCTTTCCAAACGCTGCATACCTATTTCCCATCACAATAATTTTTCATGTCGCACCCAACTTTCTTAAGAAAGTGTAGTTCTGTTTGTCCGCGAGTGTTGCTGTAAAATTGACTGTTCTTTATTTCTCTAACTTAAGCTAACCAAACAAAAATATTAAGATAACGACAGCAACAGGCAACCGACATATTAGAAAAACTAAGTATAAAACTTGAATGTGTTTAAATATTTTATACCTTAATTCAGAATAATGTAGTATTTTTATGAAACGAGGAAAAAAGAGATTCAAGCGTGCAGTAATAATTTTAAAGAAGTACTTAACAAAATTAATTAGCATTTACTTAATCAATAAAAAAATTATCTTATAAAGTGATTATATAAATTATTTTGTATTTATCGTAATTTTTAAATAAATGTATATTTGTTTGAAATATTCTAAGATTTTAATCCATATATAAACAACATTTATTATAATTATATCTAAGTTCGATCTTAACGAAAATAATTTGAACAATTTGAACAGGTTCCAGTAAAAATATTTTGTTGAACATATGTATATTATGAGATAAGAAAAATAAACCAAACTTATTTTAAAAATAGCCTCTTCAGCTCTGTATTAATAACTTAACAACAATATTTTCTGTTCACATAAATGTTTAAAATATCTATATAAATCTACTGCTTTCATATTTAATTTATATTAATTTTTGTTTTATTCTTGCTAATTGGCCATATTAATCAGAACATAGCTTAAGCAGAGAAATTTAACTTTTAAATTGAACGAAACATAGGTTTCTATTAATAAAAACAATCTTGAGCTCTAAATTCGTAAGCAGCTAAATAGCTGACTCAAGAAATAATTTAAACAAAACATTTATGTAAAATATATATGAAAATTTATTGAATATTAATATTATATGTTTATTTGTAAATTTAAATCTATTTACAACTTGCTTAAATTAAAACTAGGTATTATTAACTGTTACATTTGTTTATTTCAATATATCTGTTGTGTACGTATTTTTACATTATTTATTATATATTTTATTAATTTTGTTAAATTCAACGAATAGAACGTATGTATCATATAATAGTAGGATATAAAAAATTTCGTAATAAACTTGTAATAAGGAAATTTAATTTTATAGCAGCTTATCGCAAAATGCAAATGTTAAATTATTTAAAAATATGTTATTATAATAATTGGTAATGTTAGTTTTAAAACACTAAAAAATTTACTTCTTTTGGTGTTTATTAAATTTTAGAGTGACACATTTTATATTAGGTATGTCATATGTATAATATACATATATGACCAAAAATATTTTAACGAAATTGTTTTACATTGTTCGAGTTTGAATTTTAGTTTTAATGTCTGTTCAATTTTTTTCGAATAAATTTAATTATAATTAACTTTTACAGTGAGAAGGAAATGTGGATATGGATGAGATTTTTTAAATGAATATTATAGAGGATGATGATCTGCAGATAGAGAATAGTGAAGTAGGTTAAAACACTTTGTTTGTGGATATTTCGAAAAAGAATAAATGTTTATTGAAAAGTCAATGAATTCCGAGGATAAGAAGACCAAGAAGTTGTTGGTGGAGATAAGTTTATTGAGGAAGTAAAACGATTGGTATAAGGAAGATAAGGACGGCAGATTAAGTTATGAAAAAATAAGTAATTCGATAAGCAGAGACTGAAGAGTAAGTATGATAGGAAAAAGACGGGAAATGTAAAGATCGTTTGTATGATTTGAAAAAGAAGTTGCTGAATTTATTATTAAGTGAAAAGAACCCTGTTTTAAAGAAGTACCTGTTTCATAAGTTTCTTCATTAGCATATATTGATTGAACGTAGTTCAAACTTCAGGGGCATTCAGGGCATTTCAGGGCATTCAGGGCATTCAGGGGCAAACTTCAGGGTCATCCACAAATCGGCGGTACTCCTATTGTGACAGGCTGGCAGGTCGGCCATCAGTTACAATTTGTTGACCATAACAACCAGATTGTAGCTATATAGAAACCATAATTCCATGGCTTGAAGAAAAAATGAGTAATTGCATTTACTTCGAGTAATAACTCCTCTCGAATATAATTGCTCAATTTGCTTTACTCGTATTTTATTCACAACAAAATGAGTAAATATTCTCAAAATGTGAGTAAAAAGTAATTATGTACTTCCTTTATTAATGATTATGAATATATATAAATATTGCTAAATTATATCCTATTTAATTTAAAAATTTATTTAAAATTGCAAAACAATAAATATAAAGTCTGGTTTGATAAATAAAAAACATATATATATACAATTAATAACATATCTCTACCATATTATTACTATTAGTTTTACAATATATAATTTTTGGGGTTACAGAATGATTTGTTCATTCTTATATAGAAGATACGTATATATATTAATACATTACAATTTTAAATATTGATAATGTATAAGATATATAAGATTACTTTTTAAATTATTTACAATAATTAATATATTAATTCTAATTGTTTATAAGGCTCGTGATATCACTAATAAATTAAAAATAATAATATTTTTTTAAATTTTTGTTTTGTTAAGTTAGTATTGAAAAATACAGTAATTTTTTATCAATTATTACAATTTTTGATTAATATATCAAGTGGAGCTACGAATTGGAGCTAATATATGTTTAATCTAGATGCAAGTGTTTCCTTTTTATTAATAAGGTCCTAATGTCAGCATACGACATTGTTAGATTGAATTGGTTTGTGTCTAATAAAACAGTTTTTAAAATTATTTCTACAATTTTTAATAATTAATCAAAACGTTAATAATGAAAGCTTTTCTTATTGTTTCTTTTTAATATTTTCTTGAATCATAACATATATATGTACATGTGTAGGTACATGTATACATGTATATAAAAATGAATAATTAATAGCGGAGATAGACAAAGTTTCAGCTCTTCATGATTATTGCATACAGTTTAATACTGCTATTTTCTTAGAGTAAAGATTTTGTGAAGTAATGCTTTAAAACTAATATCTCTGAAGTATTAAATGTTGTATTCAAATTGTTAAGTATAATTTTGACCTATTCTATTGTGATACGTTTAAAATTGTTTAAATCTCAATATTTGATCTTTAAATTATACAATTATTCATTATTATTTTTTTATAATTTATTCAAGCTTTACTGAAATACAATGATTTTTCTAGTGATAAAATGCACAACGCAATGTATATGAAATCAAAAAGAGTTGAAACTCTGCCTATCAATACTCACTGCATGCAACTTTATAATCACGTAGATTTTCAATTTGAACAATATCTAGGAAATTAAAAATAGTTCTGTCATTTTATTGGTTTTTTAACAGTTATTTTTAAAAAGACATGTTACAAAAACATAATCGTTTCAATATAATGACATTGTAAAAGGAAAACGAACATAATGAATCATGTATAATTACAATTCTGTCAAATTTGTTTTCAAATTAATTATAGAAACAATTGACCAATTCATTATAAGCATTCTGTATAATAATGCAAGTACTATAGGTAGGTACTTACTTAATGTAAATTCAATAATATTACGTCTACCGAGTAATACTTAGGTACTCACTTTTTATTTTATTAAAAATAGCTTCAAACTTGAGGAAAAGTCCACGCTGAATGACACATGATGACCTATTTCAATGAGAGTGGCGTCTGAGAGGGAATGTAAGGAGTTCATTTCTCTGCACGCGAATTCTACGGATCATTTATTTGTTCCCATTAACTAGTCTTCAACTATCCCTTGTATTTAGATTAACTACTAAAATGATTGTGCATGACGAATTTCCAGGGTTTGTTCACTACTTTCATACTAGTCACTCACACTAAAGCTTTTTAAGAATAGCTTAAACTATCCATCATATTTAAAGAGACTTTTTCTGTAACGATCGTTACTATTTCACAAATGTTGTTGTCCTTTTATAGTATACCGAGTCGAATAATAAATTGTAAAATTATTTTGTAACTAAGTATATACATTTAACTTTATCTATAAATTTCTAACCAAAATCTATTTTGTATTACATTTTTAGATTATTTGGCATCCATATATTGCAACATTTCAAATAAAATAATATTTTTGAAAAGTGAATTGTCGATAAAAATATGTTTACCAGATAATATTGTTTTACAACCTGAAATCACTTATCTACGTATAATATTTATATTTACCGTATCTAATTATTAAATAATTAATTGTTAAAGATTTATAACAAATGGAAGATATGAATTGTATGTAAGTATATACCATTCACTTATAACAACAGCAATATAACTGATTGATGAAATATTTTACTGCATTATTTTTATTTAATCACAGAATTACTAAATATAGCACTTATACATAGATTTGACATATATCTAGTTTATTGATTTATGATGAATTGATAATAGTGAATTATAATCAAGTTTTGATACATGAGTGTTTAATAGAGAAATTAGTAGCCAAATAAAAATTATTCGTGATATAAATTACCTATATTAATTTTTTGTTTAAATTCTTTTAAATACAGGGAAATATGGAGAAATATGTATATGAATATTATTCAATAGTAGAATTGTTCAATGAAAATAATGTATCTATGTTAAAAGACAATCGAAATAGAAGTTACTTATGTTTTAACAGGATACCTTGATTTTATTATAAAGTTAATTATTCCTCTGCACACAGTTCCTATAAGTATGTATACTAATTTTGTCCCATAATTGTCCCCGGCCTATACTTACAGTTTCTGTCTTCTTTTATTCACGTGTAAATTACATCGAGCACATTGTATCCCGTTAAAGCAAACGAGTAGAAATAAATAGAATTAGATGGCAAACATGAGAACGATCACACTTCTTTGTACCTAGCTCCCATTATACACTTACTATTATATATAAGTTTACACAAAAGTCAGCCAAAACATAGGTAGAGCCAGTTTCTATAGCCTCAATGTACAACACCACAATGCATTTTTATGCATTGTCACTCTTTCCTTAGGCAGCTTTGAGACGGTTAATTAGGCTTGTAATTATTTTTGATTACGCTTCCAACGATTGACGTAAATATGACTGAGCGAGAATTGAATTTGGATGTTTCTTTTTCACCAAATACATTCCCAGTATAATGTCTACCTTCAAATTGCAAGAATACGCAAACCGCATTATTTCGCAAAAGTTAAAGAAAAGAAGATCAATGCGATACAGAGCTATAGCTCTGTAGGGATACAAAGCATTCTATTCGCCTGAATAAATGAAATAAGGGAAAGAACACATGAGTATTTTTTTTAAAAACACTGTATATAAATATACGCATACACAGGGAAATAGATAGACAATATTGAAGATTCTCCAAAGAAAGTGAGCTGAATATATTCTCTCTTCAAGTCATTTTGAAAGCTTCTTCGAGATACTGAATTATTACAAAAGATCTATTTATTCTGAGATAGGTATGAAGAGTGCACAACGCGCCATAATTAAGCCTATTAAATCTGCTCGTTATTTTATGTTTTTGATCTCAAGAACTTTTTACATAATATTGTATGTTACCTAATTATTATTATTGTCTGTTATCTAATACGTTAAACAGGCTATATGTATATATAGTACAACAAAGAAATATATCTTAACTATAAAAAAAAATTGTATAGTTACAGTTAAAATTGTTAACACTTATTAGGCTCCCATAAGTGAAATATAAATTTAATTTTTTTCAAATTTTCAGTTTTAGAAAAGGTGTACTTTCATAAATTTCATTTTAGGTATATGTCGATACGTACATATTTCTGTTTTTTATCGAAATCTTTAACATTTCTATACGTATAAAGATCACTTTAGTCGACTACTAACAGCAGGGTAACTTTGGCCCGTATATAATTTGGCTCAGGATAATTTCTGCAAAAAAATTGTTTAATTACTTATTAGTGTAAACGTATTTCATTATCTTAAGGGAATGAGTGGTATACTCATCTAATATAGAATCGTTTATTCAATCTCATGAGATCATGACTGTGAATTTGTTTGATAAATTAGTGAACCAATTCAGTAAACAACTCAGGGCTGATCCTGTCATTCTCAGTAACCGACAGTATCTCCAAATTTTATAAACTCCAGTCATTTCGTCTTTTCCTGTATGTCTTATAAAATTACACACATTGGAAATATCTCTGACATTAACCACATACCAATAGAAGAGTGAACGTCTCAACGCAGATATATTTTATTGATGAATATTAAATGTGTTTAACTCTATTTTTTATGGATAGTAGAATATAACTAGGAAGTTTAACAATTATTAAACTAAAATCTTAAGAACCTTAACATAAAAGAAATTCTATTTGAAGTATTCTCTCTTAATTAATTACTCTATATATATTTAATATATATTCCCCCTAATTTCTTATAATTATTTGTTAAAATTTATATTTTTTGCCCTATGTTGCCCTGTACTTTATATGTTTAGTTTCATGATTGATTTAATCAATGTGCTGATGATCAGTTACACTTTTTATCAAGTGGCCGACTCTAAGCGGTGGCCGATTTTACACCACTTGATCTTATTTAAACATTTCTGTAACTTTTGTAAAATATTTGTATTCTGTAAACAATTATATAATTATTCCTATACAAAATTTAATAATATTATTAAAATTGTTAATTGTTAATTATGATATCCATTTTGAGCACAACATATAATTTTGCCAGTACCTATATTATAAAAGGTATAAAACTAGACAACTTCCGATATTTTGCGCTTCAAACTTAAAGTATACATATTTATTAATAATAATGAATATAATTCTAAATATTAATATTATAACTGCTAATATATGCAATTAAATTAATTAAAACATATAAAAAACAGCTAGATGTTTCAATAACAAGTAAAAGCAAAATATATCGATGGTACATGCGGTAACTGTTCGAATATTGATTGACATGGTTAACAAGATTTCCCTTATGAATTTAATTAGATAACTCTAACATATTATTCCTGTCACATAAACTGACCGTGATTACTAAAATGTCTCGTCAGTCAACCAAGATCTATAATGGTCAAACCAAAGAATCTAGAGCCAACGACAAGAACCCTCACTCTGCAAAAAGCTTTCAAAAGCCGGTAAATGTTTTGGCAGCCTTTGAAGTTAGTCAGCCATTTTTATGTAATAATATGGTATTGTGTGCCGCTTCTGAATAATAAAAATGTTAAATTATGTTAACGAACTTACAGGTAAAACATATTTTGTTAAAATTTATTTTGCTTTGCATGTTTTTCTTAAAAAACTTGTAGAAAGATATTTACTTTCTTTTTTTAATTATTAAGATGTTATTTAGTACTTTTACTTTGCTATTTTTCATATAAGCTCCTATCCTTTCAACTGAAAACTACTTCCAATTTCTACCAGGTTATTAATACATATGTACATTTTATCGTTAACTATTTTTTTGAGTGAGGGTTCTTGTCGCTCGCTCTAGGTTATTTAGGTCAAACAAAACAAATTTAATGTTCTATTTTTAATTGCGCAAGGGATTCCGGTTCAATTCTCTAAGTTCTATGAATGAGCATTCATTTCAGGGTTACAACAGCACAGCCACATGACTATCTCTTCTTACCATTGGTTGAAAGGTACTTAATTCTGATTGGGGGCTTTAAGGGTATGTGAGTGAGTCATGCGATAGTGTTATCATGAGATTACTACTGATACTAATGCGTCTGGCATTTGAGAATGGAGTAGTTCGGTGAAATTATCTAATTGTGATTTATAATTAATAAAACTAGTATATCTATTAAACACATTGGTTTGTGACAATATTTATAATATACCGTTGATGAAACTATACTATGGCAGTCGAGAAGGGTCATACAACAAAAATGTATCTCAAATACATGCATGTATCTGCAAATATGTCCAACATAAACATTAATATGTCGACGTATTCATCTATTCTTATATATTTGCTGTATGATCCTTCTCGACCGCCATATTATACCGTTCGAGAACCCTCTGACTATAGACGAATATTATAGGTATACATTTTGATCCAATACTATAACATAGGTATCAGTACAATTATTGAATGGTAAATTACTTCTAATTACTACTAATGATGATACAAAAGTTATGCTATCATTCGAATAATAATAATCATTGTTTTACAAGAGTTGAATTCATTTCTCCTTACTATATGTTATTATAGTGAATAAGTAATGCTTTTCTCTGTGTATTTTGAAGTAACAAACCACCATTATTAAGAATATTTAATGGAAATTTCGCCATAAAGATTTGACAGATTAAATATTCATGACAAGATGTTATTTCAGTATTTTAATACATATTATTTAAATTGAATTCAATTTGTTAAATGGAAAAATTTTATAAAAAGGTAATTGTTAGGATGACACAATAGATCTGTTCATCGGCGTATTGCTAAGGGATCGATTTTTTGGGAGGGAAGGGGGCTGTATCCCCGAAATATTGTAAATTTGACTTTGTCGGAATTTTTTTCATTGATAACTTGATTTTTTCGGAAATGGACACAGCCCTTTACCCCGAAAAACATGATGGAGCAGTACACCTATGGATCTTTTGTTTGAAAATATGTAAGCTTTAGTAAGCTTTAGTCAGCTCTTCTGCTCCTTTTTTACAGCTCATTATCAGAGACAATACACTATATAGATTTTTATAAATTTCTCCAAGTATATAATAAAATAAAATAATTTCAATATTGTACTGTATAATTCATTCATTGTATTTAATAAATAAAACTGTCCATTTAAAATTAAAATAGAGATACCTTCTTATAGTCTTATATGTGGAACTGTTTATAATTATATCTGAATAACCGTATCTAATTACTTTACATTATTTGGTTTTATTTTATTTGGATAATTTTACATTATTTTCTATTTTCTATTATTTGCACCACAGAAATATAGTTTGTGTTACAAAATAAATAAATAATGAGCAGTGCTGTAAGCTTAAGCTACTTTGAACTATAATTTATTAAACAATTAAAAACAATAAATAATTAATCGAACAAATATTAGCAATGCCTTTTCTTAAAAAGTGTTCCTAGGTGTTGCTCAGTCTATCAATCATTATACAGGTTTGTTGTTCTGTTATATAAAAACATCAATGAATTTGTGTCAATTCCATCACATAACTCTGCCCAACTGAGTAAGCAACATTAGTTCATTTGAAGACAGTGGTTAAATTCTTAAGAGGAAAAAAATTTCCTCACGACAAAAGATTTTATATCCCATAGTTATCTACGTCAATCAAAGTGTCTATCACAAGCAAACTATATTGCTATAATGTGGCATAAAGTGCAATTCAAAATGTCTTATAGTATGCTGGATGAATAAAACAATGTTCGTATTCTTCTTTTCCTTCTTTTTTTCTCTGGTTATACACAGGATAACAGTTAAAACAAAAAGGCTATTGATCGCAATATTCAAACTATAGATTGATTATCCCTAAAGGAATGGTTTGTGGGGTGGTAAGAGTGGAATAAAAATAGTTTCAGGAGGGTGTACGGACCTTGGCAATGATGAACCTCTTTCGAGAGTTGGAGCCCGCGCGCTCAAACTTCCATTTTGCCCTCCTTTGCAGATACTAATTGAGGCAATTACTTCAAGAATGATCAGACGAGCGATTGCAATGAACAGAATTGAACTAGCCTCCTGAATAGGGGGCGCGCAGCTGCAGTCAACCGGCCACAGAAGACCGGTCACACGCTTGCTCGCCTCTTCTCAATCCCCATCGTCGTATAGAGAAGAGCGCAGCTTGAACCTGAGCGCACAAATGAAATTATACACCCTCCTATTCCACTTTGCCTGCATTTTGGGACGTACTATGGGGTATGAAGTATGGACGTACTCTGCAATGCATGGACAACGAAAAAGTTACGGCGATTCCCAGAAGCGCAATACTCTTAATTTGCCTAGTGGAAAGCAAGACTTTTCCCATTAACAAAATTTAAATGTTAGCCTGTACATAGAGTAAAACATTTAGTGATTAACCCAGCAGATATATTTTATGACTTACTATAACCGTACCAATAATATATGGATATATATATATATATGTATATTTCACTATAATAAAAAGCACGTAAGTCCGTGGCAACAGGAGAATGTCCTTGGATCTCTTCAAAATCTGTGTAGTATTTACGAGAAGAAGTTATATCTATGTAGAAAAGAAAAAATATAATTTGTTTTGTACTATTTAATTACTTCAAGTTACTATAAATGACCTAAAACTCCAATCCATTATAGAAAGTTTCGTAAATTATTAACTGACAATATTCATTTTTATCGAAATGTTTAAGTCATCTTTTAAAGAATTTTCTTGGAACTACAAATAGCAACAGACTATTAATAAAAAACTGATTAAATTTGTTTCTTGTTTCTCGCAATATTAGCGAAAACAGACTTCATTATACTCCACAATTAGTTATGCATATGCATCATTTGCAGTATTTTTTATTCAGAAAGTAGAATTATTTCTATATTTTAGTGCTTTATATAGATTGGCGCATAAAAAATGCGTTTTTTTATCCATAGATTGGTTTATTTCAGTGTAATACCCAAAAATAAAAACCACAGGCTCGGAATAACAAATTGAAGAAAAAACAATTAAAAAGACCAATAATTAAAAACAAAGTTCAGATATATTTCGGCTTAAAATGC
>JAYRBW010094137.1:0-20752 GCA_036023295.1 Invenusta paracnida
CGATTTTATAATGACGAAGATTTACAACGCAATACATATGAAATCAATAAGAGTCAATACTCTATGTATTACTCTATGGTCATACCTATATGGGTAAACATTTTATGTATTCAAGAAAAATAAATTTTAATTTCAAGGTTAAATAAAATCATTCATGTTTTCCTTTGATGCCCAATTTGATATGAAGGTGTTAAAAAGATAACATTGCAAAATACAAGTTAGTTGAGCTGACCATCAGTCACCATCAGTCACCATCAGTCACCTAATAAAGCTTAAAATACTGATTTTATGGTTTCATCTTTACCTTTCTAAAGTTAAATATAATCAAGATGTTAAAAGTTCTTGAATTTTGGATCAATTAAGCTGTACATAAATTATATTGCATGCAAAAACTAATGAAAACATCATAATAATACTTTTTATGAAAATTTCAAAGCAGGATGAAATATTGAGTATTTGCTCATTCGCAATATAACTAACAAACTAGCATTTGGAAAATGTCAACTCAAGTCTTTCAGAGAATCAAGTTTCAGTCTTCTGTTTCTGAGTTCAACTCACTCACGGATAATAAAAGTGGTTGGATCCCTTTTGAGTTACGACCCAAGATATATACTAAAGAATGACAAGATGTGGCACTAACAGCAATTTTTGACTAATCTTAGGAAACTAAAATGATCACCACTATTAAAAAGATGCTATGTGATTGCTTTGTTACTACTTAGCAGTTGTAGAAAACATATGTATTAATTTTAAAGTAATACTGGAAAAATAATCCAGAATTATTTTAATGAAAAGGAATATATTATTATTAAATACCCATTTTTTTAGAATATAATTGCTATCTAATATTTAGAATAAAACCCAAAACAAGCGTTTATTGTATCTAATCATGTTATGATAATGTATGGTGCATACAATGTCCATCCGGACCCAATAATAATGTTTTAAAAATATTTGTTCATTTTATATATAAAAATTATATATTTGGGCGCAATTTTGAAAATTTTATGTACTAAAAAAAGGACAGCAAGATATGATTTTAATGTTTGCATATTTGAAATCCCTGATACTTCACCTTTCCAACGATGTATACTATGTCTATGGGCAATTTTTTTAGGGTTAACATTTTTCGGGACACCTGTGTATGCGACATATGTATGTTTTATAAAACAATGTATTTTGTTTCAACTTAGTCATGTGCACTCTAAGAAATTATTAATTTTGTATACATTCTATATCACATGCAATATTTTTAAAATGTTATACACGATTCCCATTTGTACATATGATTTATAAAATATACATTTATTAATAAAATAATTCCTACTTTAAAATAAAATCAATATTCCTTCTTACGATATTATATTCTTCTAATTAATTATGATTTTGTATTTTCAATGTAGCTAACATTTAAAGTTGTCTAAAACTTAAGAAAACAAGAAGAAACAAAATTTGTTTTAAAATGTTGATTAATAATATAATAATATCGTGTATAATTAATACGTAACGAAATTTGGGTGATTTAAAAAAAAAGGATTTATTTAGGATTAAATTAAACAAATTTGCAATTACCATATACTGTGGTTCACCATGAGAGAAAATGAGAATATCATCTTCGTGCATGTCAGCATTTTTCTTAATGCTAGCAAGATGGTCAGACTCGTGAAATTCCGGAATATATCCATGAGCATTAGATAGTACATACAAAGAAGATTGCTAAAATTATATAAACAAATAAAATATGAATTAGGCGTTAGTGACTTTAAATATATACTAATATAAAATAATACCTGAACGGTTTGTTAAATAAAATAGAAATTTCAAAATAAGTAATATTGTAACAATTTTACTGAATAATAAGTGATGCAAAGAATGCAGTAGAATTCATGAAAATTCGAAGGAAATTCGAAATAAACTCGGTTTTAGCCTTCCGCGAAAATTTTCATTTACAATAAAACTATAAAAATAAGTTTCTTAAAAATTATATGGTTGAAATATTTTACTCTAAGCGCAGATGCTTTATTAAAACTATTCAACTTGTTGTTTAGCAATACAGTAACTTAAAATAAATATTTAAGACACTCATGTTCTATCAGTATAATTATCATTTTAATTAATCAATATTTAACTTTAAATATAAATATGTATACACCTATTTAATTGGTACTCAATCCTGAAAATATAGTGGAATTATACTTAAAATTAGATAACACAAATTCTGTATAACAAATTAAGTCGCTTATATAGAGACAATACATACTGATAATAAAAGGAAATCTGGGCAACGGATACTGTTTTAATAGTTCAATGTAATATTGACGTAGTATGCTCAATATTCTGCGAAATCCAATGATAATATAAACACAAAGTATTGTATTGAAGAATACTTACTGAGCCATTTGAGTGGCCTACATTGTTAATAAAGATTTGGATATCTTCTGCAGTCCAATTATATTTCTGTAAATATATTACGAACATAATAAGTATTTCCAGAAAGTAATCCATTATCAAACATTATAACAAATTATGTTTCTGTAATATAACATATTACATAATGACTAGTAATTATATTCTAATTAAAACCGATAAAGTTATGGCACAATTACTTAGCTTACTATAAATAGGACCGAATAGAATTTTTGTAATTCTCGTTTAAAGGACTCAAGTAAGCCGACATTTGTTTAAGCTTATTTTCTAACAATTATTATATTTACAAAGTGTGATTATAGTATATTATTTACAAAATTAATACAGTATATTACATATAGTACTAGTTCTCACACGAATAGGTAACTGACGAGATGAGAAATAAAAAAGACGCATTAATTTCAGCTGATTAAGAAGTGCTAAGTATACTATTTTTATTCAGGATAATTTGTCGGGGTGATTAAAACTATTAAACAAATGTAATGTTTGTATTTATTTAATTTATTATAATAGTTTAATCTCCAATATTGGATGCAAATATTCTAATGATAATATCCTAAATTAATTTAAACATAAAAGCTTATAAATATAATTTATGAAATTTAATGAAACCTATAGCTAGAGATGAGTATAGATAGAAAATTACACTTTGAAAATTCAAAGTCTCACTTTGTCAACAACAAAACCGCGAAATCCCATACCAAGATCACGAAGATGCATATTAAAACGGATATCCGGTTTTTCTGTGCCATATGTCACCATTGACTCGTACCAGGACATTCGAGGCAGAGAAAACTGGGACTGGATAGACGGAATCCGGTCATCGATATCAGAGGGCCAGACGCTCTGGAGGAGGTCTTCAATGAGTTGGTAGATGTCTTCCCGTGTCACAAAGGACAACTCTAAATCCAACTTATAAAGACAGCAATGTAGTGCCATATAAAAGGTGAAATACATCTGGCATTCAACTATATAGAAACTTAAAGAAGCAATGCAAAAAAATATTTTTGTATATTAATATTTATAGCTATTTAAACTCTTTTTTTGAGATTAATAAAATATTTAAAAATAAAATGATACAGTAATTTGAAAAAATAGGAACCTTAAAAATTTAACATAATGGTATATTTTTGCCTACAATGGAATTTTGCCTATTTTTTGTATAACAAGGATTTCAAAAATGAAAAAATGTCACATGAAAAAATATGATACTGAAACACTAAAATTAATTTGCGAGCAAGGTGACAAAAAATGTTCAAGCTTTTCGAGGCATTTCAATTAATTTTTCGTTATATAATAATATTTTCGGGGTGAAAATCAATTTTTAAATGATTGTTAATTAATAATTTAAATATTATGAAAATTATTTCATATCTATATAGTAGAAAATAAAAATTAGTGAAATATAAACAAAAATAGACTAATAATTTAATTTCATAATAAATCTCATATTAAAATCAGCTAATGCAATAATAGTATTAAAGTTAATCCAAGAATGTATACGTGACTGACTAAGCTGAAGTAGTAGCTTAATTATATAATATAATGAGCAATAATTGGTAAGATTGACAAAATAGTTAAATTATGGAATTTATATTTTAAAAAGTGTAAAAAGCAAGCGTTAACTCTTAAATACGAGTATAATGTAATTACTTCAAAGGATTATTTTTACTACAAGATTGTTAGCTAAAAGTATAACTGTTATTGAGATATTTTGGCAATAATAAGTCTCATAAATATTGGTTGATAAAAGAAAACTTTTCAAAAGAAGTGTTTAAACAAATAATTTCAGTTCCTAAAATTATTATTTTATTAAGTGCCCTGTTTACCTGGTTTGATATATTCCACTATATTATTAGATAGGTTTTTAATTATTTAACTACATTTCTATGTAACACATATTTCTTATTATATAAATATACATATAAGTCGTAATTCTAAACAAATAAAACATAAAATAATTTAATTTTTTTATATTATTTGTAAAAAACAACTTTTTTTTAAACATAATATTAACAAGAGATTATTATGTATCTTTATACTTTATAGTAACTGCAATAAACTAAACAATTTTATTTGAAAAATATAACCAGATTGAAATTCTAAAATGTCCATAGTAATGTTTTGATATTATATGTAATTAAGAAACATAATGTCGATTAAATTATTTTTATAAATTTAGATAATTCAAAATCAGAATTGATATATTTTTTAAATAAAAAACAATACCTATTATAAAAATCATTGCAAAATATTCGAGCCATATATACTCTTACATACAAATTTCTAACACATACATATTTATTTTCTGATGACATATAGATTACATTTAATATGGAAAGTTTTTTCAAATATGTTAAGAGAAATTGATTAAACGTTAAATTATATTGTAGATCATGTTGTATAGTGCAGGGAATCTAACTAGATATTTTGAAAAAACCGGAAAATCAAATCGGCCCCAAATATGCCACACCCACACAGGGGGGTCTGGGGAGAGCCCCCCGAATTTGTTTTGTTTTTAAAGACGTTTTATAGCACAATTTAAACATAATTTGGCTATAAATTAGTTCTATACTAAAGGATATTTTTTAGTTTTAGTAATAAGAAAGTGATTGTTAGGATAGGATAATACAACCAATGGCAAATAGTTGAACATCGAATAAAATATATTTTCTTTTATAAAATAATTCTCTCATATTCAAAAGCACAAGATAAATAAATACTCTCACAAAATATATATTTTTTACATATATGATATAGCAAAAAAATTAAACAATCGCAACATGAAACATATATTAAGTTACCTGAGTAAATTCAGGCTGACGGTCAGGTCTCGCTGTCTCATCTCTATAGCAACGAGCTATTTGCATGTATCGATCGATAGCGCCTACCATTAATAGTTGTTTAAATTGTTGAGGACTTTGGGTAAGTGTGTAGAAGTGATCTTTCTGGTGTGTAGGTACAACAAATTCTCGAGCACCCTAGAGTAGTCAATGTAAAATACGTAGTCAATAACGAATACACGTCCGATGTAATAATATTTATCGAATATCATACTTTATTTGAAGTAATTTTAATATTAAAGTTAATATTATGTAACGTCACAAAACAATTATAAAACAAGAATAAAATTAAAAATTGATTAGTATAATAATACAGCTGTGAAAATGTGCATAATTAAAATTAATTCATCATTTTTTTTATTAACTCATTAAAATACGATGAGAAATATCTAATAAATATCTGCCTTAAAATATATACTTTTTTCCTAAGTATGAATATATCTTTAGAAATAAATCTTTACTATTATTATAACTTTAGAATATAAATATGTGAAATATTTTATGTCGTAAGTAAATAGGTACAACCAAAAAGAATATTTTATTATTTCAATTTAAAATTACAAGTATATATAGTTAAACACAATAAAAAATGATAACACTATAGGATGATAATGATATCTTTAGGCAGTATAAAATTGACAGATTAGTGTTATACATATTTATTCATAATATGATGATTAAACTACGTATCACTGTTAGTTTTTACATATAATAATTTGCCTGATAAACGTACTCCGGGTGTTTTTCGAAATAGAGTTGGTGTTTCAACATCAACAAATCCTAAAATAAATATAAATAAACTTAGTAGAAAATAATAAATAAATACTCAGAGAATAGAAAGGGAGATTACCCACAAAATTTAATACTTACATATTATTAATATAAATGTGCATAATATGAAATAGCAAAATACGAGATTATTACAATTCAATATTAATAAAGCTGTGAATATTAAATATTTAGAATAAACGTGTTCAGCTAAAAAATCAAACGTACTTGCAAATAACTTTATTGTAATGATATTTGTCCTAAGACTTCAAACTAAATATCAGGATAAAATATACAGATGCGCGACCACCACACCACTCAGCAGATTTACCAGACCAGAAGTAAATAAATACTTAGTAATTAATAATCCATCTGTATGGGTAAAATAAAAATAACGATATACATACATTTTTTTAAAATAAACACAAGTAAGTAAACGTGGCCCTGACAAAACTTAATATTTATTTTAATCACTATATATAAAATATGAATAGAGGTTCTAAAACCTTTATTCATATTAACATTTTACGATTGAGGATTAAGAGGCAAATAGCAACTCGCATTGCAGGTTTATATTGTCCATAAATTTAAATATAAAAAACATTAAACTACTCATATAAATGAATTCCAGATTTAAACAGATACATTGCAGAAAATTAAACAAAATCACTGTCTAACTGAAGTATTAATAGCAAAATTACACTCTTCAATGAAATTGAAGTAAAAAAGATAAGAAGTTTAGGACGATGATCATATTTTGTTGGAAATAACAACGGCTGTACCGCTGTTAATAATTCGCTTGAAAGGTGCCAGGTTCGCTGCATAATCATTTGCTTATCAATCCTATTTTCAAATAACCGTATGGTACATGAATCTCGTAGGCTATGGTTTGTTGTAAATCCTGTAATTACAGCTTTGAGCATATATTTACTTTATACTACTTTACTTAACGGGGTAGGATCTATACCGATTTCCGATATTGTAAATAAATTTTGCAAGTCAGTAATTTAGTGCTTTATCCGCTGTAGAATCAAACTGTATAGCCCATTTGTTCCGTTGTGAATAGAATACATAGGTTATATATATTTTTTATATACATTTGAAGACTACAAGACTGAAATTTTTTATATAGATGGCAAGAACAGAACTGGCAGTTCATCTAGAAAACTGTTCATGAATTCCATATTGTCTAATTCCGAGAAGTAATTCAATGGGCTTATTTCGCTATGTTTAATGTGAAAATAGTCCATGATCTTGTCTAATTCGTAATAAAGTTTCTAATTATGACTCACATTCACCATTATAAATGTTTATAATATGGTATAATATAAAAATACAGTATACATATAAATAAAACAAAAATAAATAAGTTGAAAAAGCACTGTTAAAATGTATATTGAATATAGGTATGTATATATACCGTTATATTCAATGAAGAGAAACGTCCAAAATAAATTGTAATGTGAAACATAATAAACAATGAAAATATAAATATAGTTAGAGATATGTATATAAAAATAATAATGAGAAAAAACAAGTGCTATTTTACAGACCGTAAAGATGCATTATTATAACACAATAAAGGATTGACATGCGTGTTTCCTTATTGGATAGCCTTAACAATCAATTAATTTGAATCAGAGCAACTAACGTATAGTGATAACATAATATGATCAAAACAAAATAAATAAGACAATAAACAGCCTTAAACACGGATTTTATTCAATTACTACAATTTAAGCATAATCCCAGTTTTACCACAGAAAAGCTCAAATTCAAGCATATTTCAGAATTTGGGTAATCCTGCATATTTTTGACTCAACTTCTTTTCGTGTTCTTCAATTTAGTACATACCGTTCTTTAGGCATAGAAATTCCCGCATACGAAAAATGATTTCTGATCGAAGTCGTAGTACGCGTTGCATTTCTTCAGTTCGGAGGTCTAAATAGCGATATTCCATACGTAGATGTTCACTAATCTGACGTAAAAAGGAATAAATTATATATATATATACTTATATATTATTTATACCGCGTTTGTATAGAGTCAATAGCTGAAGTTATATATTTTTAAAATATAGTAAAAACTCAACAGTTTATCTAAAGAAAACCATAGTTGAAATTAAGCAAGTGATGTTTCTAAATATTATTTGAAGCAATAATAATAAATATTAAATATTGGCAAATATAAAAATAATCATAAGTATAAATATAAAATACGATAAAACACAAAAATCGTATTGATATATTAAAATATTGATTAGTATAACTTAATGGATACTAAATAACAATTAAGAAAACATAATTTTACAATGAATGTTTCAAATAGTAATAAAATGTGTATGTCCTTGGGCAGCATAGAAAGAATAAAAGAAAGAGTAAGCCGGAGCAGAAGTCATTCAGAGACACCCCTAACGAGGCTGTATTATAAAAAATTTTGAGTGCAATAAAAATTTAATTCTCGCAATGTTTCAAATAATAATAAGTCTACACTATAGATTATATTAAAATATATATATATATTTTGTATGACATTTCAACATTTAGGTAAACATTTTTTAAAGATAAATATTTTATTAGAAATTAAAACTACATTTAGAGTATTTCAAACATGATTTAAAATAATTTTTGGATCATTTAATCTTAAATGCACTGAAAAGTTATAATTCAAAACTTTGTAATATCGTATTTATACACCATAGATATGGTTTTCTCTATGTCTTTGTATTAATCATTAGTAAAGCCTAAAATTGTTTATAATATTTTTAAATAGCAGTGTGCATATATCATAAGAACATAAACCCAAAACTTGTATGCGTAAATATAAAAAAAACGTTATTTAATAGCTGCAATTACTGGATTAATATTAGCAACAGTTAAATCTAGCACAAGTGATATAAATTGGATTCCGTTTAATATACATTATGTGCTCATTGATATATAGTTTGAATACATAATAATTATAAGTACTATGATTGCAGTAAAACGTAGTGTATTTGATAAATTTATGTTGTATTTATAAATTAAAGTATTAGTCTGGGAGCTTACGACATTTATTTCACCCCATTTCACCCAAAAGGTTTGACCCCATAAAATGTTTTAGTTCATCTAGATCAACCAAAAAATCTTTGTCAGTTGGGCGCCATCCGGGCGCACTGACCGTGAGCCCCAGAGGAAAAACACCCACGGGGAGTTGAATTTATTTTGTCTCAATTATATAATTGTCTTAAATATGGCTATGTCGAAATTTCTTCTTATAAAGACCTTCCCTTGAAGTAATACTATGTCAAAAGTTAGATTTGGACTTCAGGATTTTAATGGTGTGAATAATTAGTTTATATCTGTTTTAATTAGTGAGATATTAGTCATTAAATCTTATAAAGTCTTAGTGTTTAAAAAAAAATATCTTGCCATTTAATGTTCAAAAATTAAGTATTTCTATTTTACTTGGAAATATATGTAGGTACATAATACATAATTATCATATGCTATTTGCATATTACAAATTGCTTAATGATATTGCTAAATTCTATTGTTGTACGTACTATATTGATTTTAGGTATCAATGAAATGTATGACAATAATAAACCACAATAGTCAGATGGTAATTGTCAAGAAATATCTGCTGAAAATCAAATAATTACTCCAGCTGAAAATCAACCAAGTGCTTGTAATTACGAGATGTGCTTGCCATACATTTATATGTCTGCACATGTGTAATATAGGTCATCTTTTTTAAATTTCGGTCTGTTTCTAAACAAACTTAGTAAAAAATTAATGTCAGTTGTAATATCATACAACATTAAAAAAATACTTTATTACATTTATTTTGTAAGAATATTTAAATTGTATATTTACTTCTAGTTGATACTGATACATGTAATATTGAAAACTCAGAGTATTCAGATCCTAAAGAACTTAAAGCACGAGGTATGTACCTGCTATTTCATTTTATTTTCATAAATTTGCTATTTTAATAGCAAAAGAGCAAAAATGTGGTTAGCTCTTCTCAACCCATAAAACAAGTGAATTCAATTTATTTTGTTAGCTCAAACATTTAAATTATTATGTAATAAAAGTTTCTTACTTGCTTCGAGCAATTTTTTTATAATAAAGTTATCTATCTCCTATAATTAAAATATCTGAGCAAAATACTGCTATACTCTATGCTTAGATTTCATAGTTAAATTCCTTTATGACAACATTCCGTTTTAATTCTTTTTTCAGATTCCATCTATTCAATCTGTTCTGTACAAGAAACTACTAACCTTTGGTGACATTATTCTGTTCAAAATTGACACATTAGAAAAATGAAAAATAATACAAGCTACCAGAAAGCACAGGCTTTGAAATATGCAGGTATTTTCTTACCCGAAGAAGTTGACAGAATACATGGATTCCACATTATATGCTACAGAAAATGTACAGCTTTGTCAAAAGTTAATCCGAATAAAGCAGATGATGCTGAAAAGGGTGAGCAAAACAAATCTTCCGAACAAATGAAACGGATCACTCGATTAGAAATAAAAGTGCCAAAAACAAAAGAAAGAACAGAAATATTTCCAGAGGTGTGTCTGCTCTGCACCAAGAAGTATAAAAAAGTTAAACAAATCCACCAACCGTTGATAAATGCTAAAACCAATAACTTTGAAGAAAATATCAAAAGTATGCAATTTGGAAGAAGGATAATGAGTTACTTAGAAGGATAAACGATACAGATTTGACAGCAAAAGAAGTCAAGTATCATGTAAATTGCCGTTCTATTTACCAAACAGAAGCACTTGAAACACCTCTTGGCATGGAAGAAATAAGAGAAAAAACATAAACAAAGTTTGAATGCAGATATGGAGACAGAACAAAGTTACTGACACAATGAAAGAGATACACACATAAAAGCTTTTGAAGCTCTGATCTCTTATGTTGAAGAGACAATAATAGGAAACCAAGTAGTACACCAGCTAACCGATGTCAATTAATCACTACATTGCATTAGTTCGAAAAATTGGAGGAGATTGCTTCAATGACTGTGTACCAGCTACCCAAAAACTGGAAGCAAAACTCAATAAACATTTTGGAGACAGAATCAAAATAGAAAAATGTAAGACTAAAAGATGAAATATAATATACAGCCGCAGGTTGACAGAAAAAGAAACCTTATTCAAAGAAGATGATCAAGCAATAAATATCAACATAAAAATAAGAGAGGTAGCATTCTTGCTCAGAGAAGCAATTAGTAAAGCAGAGAAGCAGACACTGCCTGTAAATCTTAAATTGGAAGATGTCTATAAAGGCAAAGTGGATGTACCAGAAGTAGTTTCTCACTTTTTTGAACATTTAATAGGTGGACCTGATACAAGACAATGCAAGCAAGCATCAAAGCAGAGAAGAATTAGCTCTATCAGCCAGGATGTTGTTTTTGCGGCAACTGCAGGCCACAAAAAACCAGGTAAACACCTTACTGTTGGCATAGTACTCAAGAGTCTTACTGGAAGTAGGAAAGTAGTTGAAATGATGAACAGGTTAGGTCATTGTGCAAGCTACCACACTATAAAGGAATTGGAAATAGAGCTCATGTTTGAGTCAACAGAAGGTGAAAGTACTACACCTTATGGAATGGGTTTGTCAGCAAATCTTGGAATTGGCACTATTTGGGATAATTTTGATTGATTTGTTGAAACACAAAGTGGCAAGAATACATTGCATGACACAGTAGGTATGGCTTACCAGTTCTTGCTTGATAGTGAAATTGAAGATCAAAATGAAACTTTGCTAGTACCAACCACATCTGTAAAAGATTTAGTGGCTACTCAAGCTCCTTCCAATGCTCCTGTCCTGTCAGCTGAAATCATGACTCTTTGTGAAAACCCAACTACCATTTTTACTCACACAAGTCAGGCTATAAAAGGTAGGTGTTCATATGAACCAACTGGCATGGATATCAAACCATACAGAAAGAAACCAAGATCATGTTTTTCAAACTTTCTAGCAGTCAATAATCAAAAGAGAATGAAGTATGAATTAAAGGAAGATAATGAAGCATGGAAGAAAGATGTCTTGTGGATGGCAGACATGAGCTTGAATCAAAATGTGCCAATGTGGAATGCAATGGCTGCACCATGTAATAAACAGATCTAGAAGATATGGTAATTACCATAAATCAATGAGTCCCCAACCTCTAATTTTGTAGTTTTAGAAACAATGAAAAGATCTCTGTCTATTGCATATGAAGCAGGAAAGACATTGATTGCAGTAACTTGTGACCTTGCAATAGCTAAGCTTGCAATGCAGATTCAAGCTGAAGAGCAAACAGCTTTTGACAGAGTATTTATTGCACATGGTTCTTTCCATATTAAGCTTGCACTTTTTCATACTTTTGGAAAGGTAATAGCAGAATCTGGTGGACCTCATATTCTCAATGAATGTGAAGTACTTGCAAAAGGGTCAGTAAATGGAGTCATAATGGGGAAGAACAACTGACATTAATTTTTTATTCAATTTTTTTTAGAAACAGACCAAATTTAAAAAATATATGACCTATATTACCTATGTGCAGACATATAAATGTATGGCAAGCACATCTTGTAATTACATGCACTTGTTTGATTTTCAGCTGGAGTGATTGGTTGATTTTCAGGAGATATTTCTTGACAATTATGTGCACAATTTTGCACCTTAAATGTTGCACAGCACTCATATAGATTATACAATTTTGATAAAATTAATTTTAATAGATAAATATTATTATTAGTTAACTTTTATTAAGGCATATTGATATACAAAATATTTTTAGTTTGTGAGTTATAAGTAGGAATAGCCACAATGTAAATTTAACTTATAGAGGGTAATTGTGGGTGATTATTGTGGGTGGACCATGTCAACTGCCCAGAAATTTTGGTCAGTTTTATATTTTTTGTAACATACTTTCATAGTAGTCTTATATAACAATGTTTGGTTCATGGGTGTTGTGAGGTAAATTCAACTCCCTGTTAGTGTTTTTCCCTGGGGGCTTACGGTTGGTGTGCCCAGATGCTGCCCAACTGACAAAGATTTTTTTGTTGATCTAGATGAACTAAAACATTTTATGGAGTCAAATCTTTTGGATGAAATGGGATGAAATTAATGTTATGAGCTCTTGGTCTAAGAAGTGAGTTAGTAAATGGAGCAATGGAATGTGAAAGAGGACATTGTAGAAAATTAGAAGAACTGATTTCTACACAGGATCAAGAGCTTTCAATTCTAAGATAAGCCCAATATGGTCTACATACTCAGATGTCAATGGGAGAGAAATTGATAGTTGTGTGTAGCAAACTGGGCAGGTGCACCCTACAATGTGCCCATTTGCTGGCCAGGGATTGATATTGCAGAGGGATGTGAAGAAGAGATTTGTAGTGGATGAGTGGCACAAGACTTGAAAGGGCCAATTGTTGACTGTGCTGGGGTTACAGGATTACAACAGATTGATGAATTTCATAAGGTGACTGTAGCCCCTTTTGATATCACCACATGCAGGAACCAGGGTCAATTATCAGAACAGTTGTTTGAATTTGGTGAAGAAACCTGCCTATAGGTCAGTGTTACTCGTGCTGAAAGGAAGAAATGCCCTATGGCTTATCAACCTATCTCTGCTACTCAACTCATTTACTCTATACCAGTATTGCCAGAAATCAAATTTCAATTGGAAAATATATCAAATATAAATATACCTATATATCAAACAGAACAACCAATGGATACAGATTGATATATTTAAGAATAAGAAGATTAAGATGGAGAAAGAATTCCATAATGCCAATAATTAATTAAGAGTCATGGCTAGATGGTATGGGATCTCCTAACATCAAGATATTGACAATAGTGATCATGTTCATTTCACTAAGTTGTGTTTAATTTTTATTAGATGGACAGTGAGACAATGCATATGCCATTACAAAAAGAAAGAACAATACATTGAAGCCTTGGGTGAATTCCACACCAAGAGAAGCTATATTGGTCTAACCAAAGATGGCTACTGCCACTGGATCAACCTGGAGATACATGATGATGGGAAAACTTAACTGAGCCCAGGCATAATTAAAAACCCAGAAGGAATATGGAAAACCCATATTTGCAAGTTCATCTTATAAAAGGAAGAAGGTTATATATGTTGGAATGTTGGGTTAGTGGATATTTAATCACAATTCAACAGGAGCCAGTGAATAGGCAGTATTCCCTTCACCCTTGGTGTGAGCTAGATGATGATACAGCCATAGAGGTTGAAATAGATACTGATAGTGAGTAAAAGGAAATTAGTTTAAGTCTATATAGCTAGATTTAGTAGAGTAAAATAATTAATTTAAGCTATGTAGACAATAATTGTACTGTATACATTAACATGTTGGTGACTAGTTGAGTATGCCACCTAATACTGTACTGGTTGAGCAAAGGCCATCCAGTTAGATATATTTAAAAAATACCAAACTAGTCAACCAGTTAGGTATTTTTTTAATATACCTAACTGGGCAGATTAGAGACCAACCAGTACTGTACTAGGCAGATTAAACTGAACCAGTTGAGTATACTACCCAATACTGTAGTTGTACAGGTTGGGCAAAGGCCACCCAGGTACTGGTAGGTATATTAAAAAAATACCAAACTGGTTGATTTATAATTATCCGCTTAAATTATGAAACAATTCAGTTTAAATACTTTTTGTGTAAATTAACTATACTATGATTCAGTATTTGTAAATAAAATGTATTTAAATAGATTTGTTTTATAGTGAATAGTTTAAAACACTAATTATATAAACTGGTATTAATATTATTTGCTGACCAATTGGGTATACTGCCCAATACCATACTGAATTTAGAAATACAATCATAGTTAATTTACACAAAAAGTATTGAAACTGAATTGTTTCATAATTTAAGCGGATAATTATAATTCAACTAGTTCAGTATTTTTTAATATATATTTATAACTGGACAGCCTTTGCCCAACCAGTATGGTATTGGGCGGTATACTCTTCTGGTTGCTAATAAATGTTTAATCCACCTAGTAATACTAATAGTATGGTACTGGTCAGACTCTAATTTGCCCATAGTTACTGTAATACTGTTAGATATATTAAAAAAATACCTAACCTAACTGGGTGGCCTTTGTCTGACCAGATCAGTATTGGGTGGCATACTTAACTCACAACTGGTCGGCAACTTGGAGAAAGATTTAACTTTTAATTTATAATATACAATTTCATTACAACTTACTTTGTTGTTTCTTACCGTAAAGAAGGGAAAATCAGAGACAGAACAATGACATTGGCCGCAAATTGAATTTTTTGTTGAAATGCGTCCAATATTATAATGAAACAAAAATTATTTTTTTGTGTGTAATTAGTTAATTTTGAATTTTTGATATGTATATTGATGTGTTAGTATTATATATTACGATACATTACTTTTGTGAAACTCAACATAGACATTTCTGAAAGATCTCTAGTATGTAATAGTAATAATATAACTATATAATAAACAGTTTTAATGGTAATTAATATAGAACTATTTTCTAATATTAACAATGTTTTCCAATATTTCAAAAACAAATTACATAATGCAATATAATAGTGATATATTTAGTATAAATCAAATATATAATTTATTACTTTGGTTATAATATGGATTATACGCTAATCTGATTCTTGTCATAGACAAACAATACATAGAGAAGTAAGCTTACGCTTACAATATTGCGTTTCTGTAACTTCCCAGCTTAAAGCTGTAAATCAATAGTCAGTTACGTCCACGCTTTACCGGGATATAATTATATAATAATTAATCATTTAAATAAATTGCCTACGGCTACTAAATAACTTAAATTATATAACGATTATAGGTATATATATAGTTGCTAACTCAGTTTCGTTGGATTAATTATGGCAGATCTGTATATTTCTTGTAATAATCAAGTTACTGCCCGCCAGCAGACGCTATCTTATGATATATGTGAATGCTAGCAGCACCGTACTTGCGGAACGGGCATATCCCAAGCTCAGTATAGAGAAGCCCGCTGAGAATAAATTGTCCTGCACTTTATCTGTGATCCCGTTCTCCAGCTCCTCTTCAACCTCTCACCGCATACAGACTTATCCTTTGAAATAGATCGTGTGAGCATTAATGCGGGGAATACAATAAACCACACCGAGATTAGTATTGACGACAATCCTTCAGTCAACGAGTTGAGGGCGGATCCGATTCAACCGAATGATGACGTACATTGAAGATAGTGGGCAACGGATCGCAGAGACCGGATCTCCTCGCATCCACAACGGCGTATACAGTTTTACTGTTATGGTAATATAATTATTTATAACTTATGTTAAATAGACACACAAGCAATTGGATTAATATTGTATAATATATAAAATTTTAAAATCTTTATTCAGAGTTCAATTCAGCGACTTACGACGTTTTGGACATGCAGTGTGCAGCAAAATCGGTATGTCAGATGCCGAGCAACAATTCAACAGAGGGAGGATAATTTCTTCGACGAGATTTCTGAGCACGGGCATCCTGCAGATGCAGGTTTCCTCGTGAAGGCGACTATTACCGCTAAGGTTTAAGTGATGCATTTTCAGGGATTATTGCTTTTTTTTAATTTTAATTATATCTTACTTGTACTGGATATATTTTTAGATCAAGCAAAAGGCAGTGAAGAAGACAAACAATTTTATTGCCAAGTTCTGTAATTAATGGCATTCTATTGCGTCACCCTTTGCGTAAATAAATATAATAGTAAATTAATCCAATAAATATTAATTAGTACTCGTAAATTAAATTAAATCGAGTATTAAATAAAACATTACATAAGAAACATATGAATATGATAACTAATTGACTAGAGGATTTAAATGACCAGAATCTATGAGCCGTAGGCGAATAGATTCTGTAGTCCTTTAAATCCGATAATCAATTAGTTTATCAAATATATCCAACGCAACCATTATTAAAAATACACTTCTACATTATGGCAGACTTCGGAGATCTTTTTAGTAACGTAGTAGATGGAATGGAAGACTGACCTACTGGAGCGGATATGGCATTACTGGAACAAATGGACGCAACAGCATCAACATCATCATCATGCTCACGCTTTGCATCAGTTTCGGACGATATAGAATTTACTAATTTGGACCAAATTCACAAATAAAATTGTGTTCCGATAGCACTGGTGAATACCTACTTTATAAAGAAAAGATGTCAAAAAATAAAACATATGGCTTCAAACATTGCACAATGAAGACGAAGGAGACTCGCATCTACGCAAGACCTCAATACTCTCAAAAATGTGTTGTCTCGCTTTACAAAGAGTTTGTTTCCCATCGGCCAGAAAGTCACAACTTGAAAGGTTCTTCATATATTTATTTGGCCTGTAAAACCAACCCGTCTAGTGATGTTTGGTACAAAGCAAGTCCTTTAGGTATACATAGTATCGAATAGTCTACCAAAACTTTATTTGCTGGATCAGAAAATCTCTTGACAAATACAAGTCTGTGACGTACTGCTAAGAATCGACTTGTGTCAGCTGGAATTCCTCTGAGATAACACAGAAAAAAACCAGACACCTTAGAAATGCAGCTTATGCTGCATACATTGATGCATCTATTTACAAGAAGAGAATGTCTGCTGCAATTTATGGCACATCTTCAAAGATATTCAATCAAGCTATGAATCAGTGAATATCTACATGGGAAGCACTGAGAAGACAGTGGCCACTGGAGGCCATTCAGTTCAATTCAACTTTGCATTGATCGCATTGATTGGAATATAAAATGGCGAACTTTGAATATTTAAACAAACATATTTACGCTTTTTTGACAGAGTGAACTCTCTTGGTATTATTACTTTATTGCAGGGGGCATGATTATCTTGCTGAAAATGTATATCCGCGGAATATCCCTTAGTTGTCTGAGGTTGTAAGCGCGTTCGAAGAACATTAGTCCATTTGTTCATGGCAAACAGCGTAGATGCTTCATACAGTCCCAAAAATATAACTTTCGGATGATGTTGAAATACTAGGCCATATGCTATATGCTTTTAGAGGCTAGAGGTTCGGGTCCTTTCTGCCCAAAACGAGGCTCTGCTAACTGGACTTCAAGTACGGCAGTTGTGTCAATAAAAATCACTTTTCCCAATCCTGTACTCTCAAATGGCGATGTTGACAAGCCCAATTCGGCCGTGACTTCTTCATTTTCATATATTGAAGTGAGGCAACTGAATGCAGACTTAATTTCGATCTGAATTAATACACTGAACTGATTAGGATATTAATTAAATTTACAATAATATAAGACTTGAATATCAGATTTTTAGCTTTAAACTATATTAATTTTGTTTTTTATTCTATTTCAGTTGGATTAATTTTTCAGGGTTAGCTTGATTTTTTACCTACATAATTTTAGATTTTCTAAGACCTAAGGTCGAAGAGCACTAGAGACCTATTTACCTTTAACCATTTTTTAAGTTGCTACAGGAGCCTAAATTCATCATTGGTACCATATAATTGAAAGTTAAAAAATATATATATTATTATGTCGATATTAAGTATTAAGTACCTGTGGTCCTAATCCTATAATCCTATAATCCTATAATCCTATAAGCCTATAAGCCTTTTATCTCTTTGAGGGAGTCATCAGTCCAAGATGATTTCTTTAATAGCTTTACTACTAATTCTTAAAATTAGAAATATAAATATTTTCGAATTTGTGCAATAAATATAAGTATGAAAATTGTTCTTACATTAATCATACTGAAAGCATATGATTAGGTCGCACACAGATTATTGAATAGTTTATAACACATGGTTTTCTTGTAAAGTATGTATTGTATAAATATGTAGCTGAAATAACCTTTTTTGATAAAATGTTTTGATTAACAATTAAATCTTGAGGTGCCCATCAAAAGTTAATTGTAATAGTTGTTTGTAGCCATAATGAAGCACATTAAGAAATAGAATGTATAACGATATCGATATCAATATCGATATATAGGATGAATGAATTCGATATTTTATACTCATAATATTTTAAGAATATAACTTTTCCTGACAAGAAAATTTTACAATATGTATATATATCACTAAAAAATGATATCATTATTTTCAGACAACTTCGAATAATAGGAAGAAAATAAAGAGACGATTATAATTCATAAATTATAGCAATTAAAATTTATAATAAGAATTAAAACAGAAATTTACTTGTAATAAAATTTAATATTATCACACTGGTATATTGTAATAATAAAACTATCCAGTATATTTCAAAATTTTCAATGGGTGTAATTATATAGGGGAAAAGGGTTACGGGAAAATATTTGTAAAACAAAACCTACACCATAGAGTAAGAAGGGGTGTAATTACTCTATGACCTACACTTTCCTAGGGTGAAGACAATTTTATATTATTTTTTTTATTTCTGAAGGACGTGGATGTCTGAAGCATTATAGGGGTCGTATAAAACAGTACGTACCGCATATTTTTCTCAAATGTATAGTATGGCACGGTACAATAACGATAATTTTATTTCTAGCAGGGGCATCAACCTTCCAAGAGGACGTAGCCCCTTCTTAACTATGTTTTGTAATATTTTATATCTATATATAAGTATATAGACATGCATTATTATTTAAGAAAAAATCACATATTGAGGCTATATCATTCAACCTATATATGGTTGTTTAAAGTAATCCTGTTTAGTTTTTGAAGGGGCGCTGGCGAGAGGGATGGTTCCGAATTCTATAGACTATACCCCTCTCTCCCCTGCACACGAATTGATATAATATAATATCTATGATAAAAATGAGTGCGACTGACAGTATAGTACCGTAATTAGTGCTAAAATTATATGAGTAATTGTCTATTTGTCTATTTGTATATTATGAAAACAGATAATTTTTTTAATTACAGATTTTCGATTAACGTTAGAATTTACTTGACACCCAATTATAAAATGGTAAATATAAAGCAAAAAAATATCACATACTTCCGTAGTGATCACCAACATTGTCCACTATGTAACAAATGTACCATAAAGTAGCACATTAAATTACAGTTTTAAATTTTACAAAATTTAACCTTATATTATTTTTTTGTGAAAAGGTGTTACGTCAGAGCACCTACCTATAAAAATATATTTCATATGAAATATTACTAGAGCTATATATTTATATGTTAAAACCATTCGTAAAATAACATTTGCTAAAAAATAGTTATAATTAGACAAACATTTTCTAAGCGAACTTCCTAGACATGCGGACTGAACAAATGATTTTATTTTAAAGTGTAAAACAATCTATTTTAAATTAATCTATGTTGCAGCAAGTACAATTTTCTTCTAATTTGTATTTTGTTTAGCGCTGCCATTGGAAATAAGAATATTACATTTGTTTAGCATCACAATATTTATAACAAAGAATTTTATCCTTCGAATTCGTTTCGACTTACAATTCTGAAAACATATCTGAAAAATAAATCGAAGGAACGGATTCTGATATTCCAATAAATAAAGAAATAAATTACATTTTAAATTCATTTAGTAATTCTGAAATATTAAAATAAATTGGCGGCATTTAATCATCAAATTTGTTTATTATCGAATGTAAGAATGTATTTGCATATTAAATAATTAAATACATAAAGTTTAACCTATTCAATTATAAATGATGATTTTTAAATAGCGAA
>JAYRBW010094148.1:0-20747 GCA_036023295.1 Invenusta paracnida
TATATAATTTTAATATATAAATAAATAAATATCTTACTTATTACACTATTAATTTATTATTACGAGGATTTTAATAAAACATCTTAAACAATTGATATTGATAACATGACTAAAAATTAATATAGTTATAATATATAAAATTGTATTTAGGAAGCATTAAGCAAAACATATTTTTACATTTATTTAGACATCCGTTGCAAAACTAATTTGTGTTTTATTTTACAACACAATAAAATGTTCATTTTTATTACTACATTAGCTATATGTACACAATAGAATATTTCAGACAAATTGTTAGTGTTTTTTATCAATATTTTAATATTTTATATTAATATATATAAATATTTCAATAAATAAATATATTACGTATTATACTATTAATTTATTATTTGGGGATTGAAATAAAATAGTTTAAACGATATATAGATAATGATATAATTATAACATGACTAAAAGAATTAATATTATAGTTATAATATATAAAATATTATTTAGGAAGCATTTAGCAAAATCTATCATTACAATTATTTAGGCATCCGTTGCAAAACTATTAAAATAAAATAGTTCAATTTATTTCCATATTATAAAATAATTGAGCGATTTTTAATTTGCATTAGAAATGTGTTATATTAATATATTAAGCAATTTAGAATATTAATTTTTATACAGACATATACTTCCAATTAAAAACGAAATTATTTTAATAAAGGAATTAGTTTTCAGACTATAGAAATAATGCATCATGATACCCACAGCGCTTGAAACAACTGTATTCTGTGTATTGTATCAACATATCTAGGCATAGATAGATATGGCAGAATTTCATGCATAATTCAGATATAACAGCTTTAATATATTAATGTTCCGTTTAATGCATAAGTAATAAATAAATAATTTTATTTATTTGCTTTATCTTATTTGTTCATTTCATTAGTTCAGTGGTATTAAATTAAACACAGATTTTTTAAATTATATTTTTGAGACAATTAATTTTAAAATAAAAAAATAAATAAATATTTAATAGAGCTTATGTTGTAATGCTAAGATGCAATTTCAACATGCGTTACTGTTTAGAAAATATTGCAACAAGTACTTCCGTACTTCTGTCATGTAAAATCTAACTTTAATAATTAAATAGAGTGAGACAACCTTATTTCAATTCAGGTGAAGGTTACAAAAAAAGGTCACAATGAAGTGGAGCATCTCATTCGTTTTCTCGAGCGAGGGAATTGGTTCGGAGAAAAGGCTTTGCGAGAGTAAGAAATGACGTCAAATTCATTATTTCAAATAAAATTATTATTTATATATACATCTTTTAAAATTAAGCAGTCAACATATAAAGTTCTTATAAGTATGCCTTACATTACATCACTTTAATTAAATTGTTCTCACTTATAGCATGGAAGTCATTCATGCGAAATACAAATATTAATTAACATTAATAATATTGTTGGAAACATTAACATTCGAACTTAAACATTATACTATATGATTTATCATTTTACTTTGCCTCAACAGACAATCGAAAACTATTTTGTTCTATGTATCGTATATTTTTAGCAATTATTACTATTAGTATTAAGTATAATATGCATAAATACATTTATTTAACACATTCACTACCTAGGTATACATTTATAAATGTTCACATACTAAACATTCATAAACCGTTTACTCTTGTTTTTATTCACAGTGAAGATGTCCGTACAGCAAATATTATTGCATGCGAACCCGATGGTGTAGATTGTCTTGTTCTTGATAGAGAGTGAGTTTTTAATGAAACCATTGATTTTAAATATCTCATTTAAAAAAAGAGTTTTTTAACGAATCCATTAAATTATTCAATATCATATATATTGTGTATTTTTAAGTATTGGCATTTCTTAAAGAAACTGTTTACTTTGACAAATCGAAAAATAATGTTTTTTTGCTAAACCAAGATAAAGTCTATGAAAATAATATTTATTTATTGTACAAAATATTTCGCTATATAACAAACAGCACAGGCAAATAGAATTTGTGAGACTATATATTAGTGTATTTATACAAGACATAATTGAACTACTAGTGAATAAATATCAGACATTAATGATAACGTTTTAAAACGTGTGCCAGAATTAAATAAATTACGCTTAAGACTATTATTAACATGTTTTGCTCTATGCAATATATACACAGCCAATTCGTCAGATTACAGACATGTTTTGCTCTATGCAATATATACACAGCCAATCCGTCAGATTACAGACATGTTTTGCTCTATGCAATATATACATAGCCAATCCGTCAGATTACAGACATGTTTTGCTCTATGCAATATATACACAGCCAATTCGTCAGATTACAGACATGTTTTCCTCTATGCAATCTATAAATTGCCAATTCGTCAGATTACAGACATGTTTTTTCTAATGCTAACCTACGTAATTTTTCTTTTTTGGCGTATTGTTAACTCATTTATTTCTAGTAAATTGTCCCCTAATAATTCTGCACCGAATAATGATAATAATTGTTGTATCTTAATTGTACCATTTTTTGGTAATGCATCTGTTAAGTTTAAGTAAACTTGTTATCGAAAGTTGTATGGTACTTGGTCTGGCTTATGACGGCTATACTTGTTTATGGTACTTGGTCTGGCTTATGACGGCTATACTTGTTTATGGTACTTGGTCTAGCTTATGACGGCTATACTTGTTTATGGTACTTGGTCTAGCTTATGACGACCATATTAGTTAAAGTAAGAGTCGGCTTAAAAACGGGGAGCTACATTTAATCTATGTAGACTTTTATCCTTTATGTAAGCAATTTAATCTGAATTCTAAATTTGTTTTTCTACTTTTAAATTAGTTGTTATTTTTATCGTAAAGATAGAAGTAGCGAAGCTCTTCGTTCTAATGTGATTTACCAATTTCACTTTTCTAAGCTCAAAAGGTGCTATATAGGTGAAACTAAACGGCACTTATATAATCGTATTAAAGAACACAGATCTCTTAATCAATTTGCTTTCTTCTCTTGGGTTGTTATGTAATTGTCCTTTTACATGGAATGATTTTTCTATTTTGCCTACCTCTAAATGTAAACAAGATTTATCTATTAAGAAATCTCTTCACATGACATTACTAACCTTTATAGTCTTAATTGTAATTTATTTCATTCTGAATCCGCTTTAAAACTGCATAATTTATTTTTGTTCTTTATTCACTAGAATATGTTCAGTTATATATTGTAAAAATACAATAATGTAAATCTCACAAATTCGGTGTGACTGGTAATGTTGTTTGTTGCAGAGAAACATATTGCGCTATAATTAAATGTTATTTTTATTGCATTTGTAAATAAATTAAATGCATAGCCCAGTTAAATTATTTGTTATTGTAATATAGGTATAATAATATTACAATTTCTCTATATACCACATAAATCAATATATATATTTCATGCATAAATATCAAATTTTTAAACATAGGTATTTAAATGTATTGATGAATCTATTATAATAATTTATTAATACGCAATATTTATTATCTATTCTAAGTAAAGTCGTATACATTTAAAAATAAATAATGCTATATTAAAAAAATTAAATGAATTATCTATTTACACGAAATGATCTCGTATATCATGTTAGTCACATTTAAAATTGCAATAAAGATTGTTATAATTATTTTCTTTGCTATACATGTTGTAATGCATCTTTATTTTAAACACAATATTTATATGTATCTATATTCCCTATTCTGCAAAAGTCCATCAATTTATTGTAAACATAATATTATTTTAAAATATTCTACTGTACATTTTACCTCATTTATTTTAAAACTTAAACCACTAGAAATCACTATTTTATATTTTATTTAACTTGTATCATAGAGGGAAGTAAAATATGATATTTATGTAAAAACTTTTTCTCATTATTAACAATATAATCTGGAAAAAATTGCAGCTGCAAAATAATATGTCGAAATCCAAATTATTCCACAGCTCGTCTTTATATAATAATAATATTTTAAATTAACACAAAAAAGCAAATAATTTGTCTTCAATTTGTCAAAACAAATTATCTTCAATCATTTTTCGAATAATAAAAATAAGCAAAATAAATCAAATATCCTTTATATAATGCTCAAATTTAAAAACAATACAATATTAAACAAATTAAAATGTTGAAATTTTGAAATAAGATATCTAAAAATATACTTTATTAAACTAAACATTTTTGCGTTAAAATTGTTGAAATTGTTTGTTTTTAATTCTTTAATTATATACTAAAACGATATTTTCAGATCATACAATCTTCTCATTCGAGACCTTGCAAGCTTCGAACGCCACTATCCAGATGAAGATGTGTCTAGACCAAGGTATATTGTGAATCAATATGGAACTTATGTTTATCCCGAATTTAGATTCAACTATTCAACTAAATACTGTATTTTCTACTTATAGATAACTTTTAGGAATTTCATTATGTTAGTTATAAAAAAACATTTTTAAATGACGTTTACAATAACTGTAAAATAATCCTACAATATATAATTGGAATTTTCACTAAATTTTGTGTTTTCGACTTTTTCCTCTACAGATTGTTATATCACATACAACGTTTACTTCTTCAATTGGTAATAATTCGTTGTTTAGTATTACTCAATTGAAAATTGGGTAATTTGAATACTAAACAAAATATTTCATTCGTATCTGTTTACCACTTATGTTTAGTTATGTGTATATGGAAAGGTTATCATTATTTTATAACAAACATTTTGTACAACAAACCATAATAATCAATAACCATAACATTTTATTTTTCTAATACATAGTATTGAACAAAACTGTTCTTAATTAATGAATAAATAATATTATTAAATGAATAAATAGATATAAATTTATAATAAACAATTTTTTGAGAAACACATGCGCTAATTGTAAAAATATTAACATTACTAATATACGTAATTTCGACAAAAAAGTATTATAAACTTTTTAAAAGTATTACAAAATTATTTTCAGATAACTTTAATATCTTTAAGTTCTTAAAGCATACTTATATACTTATACATAATTGCAATACAATTGTATACTTATTAGAAGTCGGGGTAGCATCGTCACACCAAAATCTATAGACCGTTGGCAATTAGCTTGAGAGATGCAAACAGATCTAGTCATTAATACTAAAGAGAATAAGATTATTTTTTATAAATACTAAATCAGGCTAAAGTACACTAACAAGCTCAATTTTGATGTCAACGTAATTGTCAAGTGTTTTAGAATAAAACACCTATCAGTTAAACTCTTAAAAGTAGCTAGATGCCTGTTTGAAAGGGTTAATTTCGGGAAACGAGCTCAGAGACAAAACATTAAAATAATTAAATACAGTAGTTCAACCATTTATGATTTTTTTTTAATCATTAGCAGGTGTTAAGATGGATGCTAGTAAGAAAAGTTTTAGACGGTAAACCCGGATTTAATAATAAAATAAATGAAGAATAGCTGGGAATATTTTTCTCTGTATTATAGAGACGTCATATAAATACAGGTAAAATAGTGACAATTAAGTATAATTTATAGATACAAGTACTTACAAACAGCAATGAATAATATTAACTAACTACGTGGTGAGAGAGAGTAAAAGAGTATTATTACAAAATAAGTATTACACACAAGTCCCAGAGCTAGAGCACAAAGCCACGGTCTGCTTGTCTTATATACATGGGCTATCTGAACGATAGGGGAGATTCCTCAAAAGACACCGTATAAAATCGATTTAAAAAACACCAAAAATGAGTGAATTCTGTATAAGAAAAAAAAGGAAAAAAGCGAATCTGAAGGAAAGATATACATAAGCAGGTGCACAAAATGCGACTTTTGCTATGTGGGGGAAACGGGCAGCGACCTGCAAACGAGGCTAAAGAGTACGAGCGAAATGTTTGAAGCCTGGACAACAATCGTTCCGAGATTGTGCTACATGTTTATACCCACGATCATACAATGGATTTTGATGGAGTTCAAACTGCATATATAGATAGCCAAACAAACGTATTTAGTAGGAGAATAAAAAAATCAATATGGACAAAGCGTGTCGGAGGTGGAATCCAGTGTCCGTTGACTTAGGCCATGGACATCTATATATTACCTACTATATAGATGGCCCTTGCCAATCACACTCAGTCCACGACCGATTATTATTGATAACCGGTCTCTGTTATAATAATTGTGTAATATAGTGCTCTTTTTCTCTCTCTCATCACGTAGTAAGTTTAATTTACTCATTAGTCATTGCTGTAATTGCTTGTATAATTTATACTTAATGGTAATTTTACCTGTACCTCAGTCTGCCTGACGATTTCTATATAATACAGACGCAAATATTCCCAGCTATTCTGAATTTATTTTATTATTAAATCCGGGTGCATCGTCTAAATCTTTTCTTGATAACTTTTATGAAATTAATATAAAACTTGAGCTAGAATTAATTGTTATAATGCTGGCTATTAAAAATAGCCAGCATACATATCAATATGTTTGATATATACATACATATAAATTATAAAAATCACAAAATAAACAAGAGAACAAAAAATTCAAAACGGAATCTTGCCAATGTTACATTATCATAGAACCAAAGAAACTCGCTGAGTTTATTTGATATTTTCAATAAACTATTTTCAATAATAAAATAAGCATTATAACATATTGTAGCGTCCGGCAGGCAGGGCCATGAACATTGTTCTCGGCCGTACATGTTATGTTCTCTTCACCACTATTAATTTATTGTATGCTAATAGTAATGTATTAGTTGGATCTGTTAATACTGTTGTAAGTAGCTGTAAGTATCTTAATACTGTTGAATGTAGCTGTAAATGAAAGTCAGACAAGCATGTCAGAATTAAACAGTCTAGTAAGCAAGAAAGACGTATTTTTCTTTTATAACAAAACGTGGAAATTTGGGGTGTTTTTTGTCAAATACTGACAACGCTTTAATGTATTTAATTATGGGTGCCTTTTTGATATCAAGTTCACCAATGGCTGAAATTTGAGTCTTAAATTATATTCAAATTTTGTATTTGACTATGTTTCTTTGTATTCATTTTTGCGACTTTGTAGTTTATGTTTTGGTATATATTATATTACTATATACTTAGTCATATATTATTAGAGATTATGATATTAGATTATTATAGTAATTAGATTAACAAATTTTGGGTAATTTCGTGTGTTGATCTATGTTCGTTATATTCGTTAGCATTGTACTTATTTTACAATGCAATATATTATGTACTTCTTATTATGCATATTATTTGAAGAATTTGTATATGAAGATTGAAGCAGCTGTTAACATGGAAACTAAGCATTGCCTCATATTTTAATATTGAGCTTTGCGGTTGAATTCTAGTTTTACATACTATATATATTTTATAAAACTTTATAGATTATAAGTAGGCAACTAATATGCAGAAATGATCTATTGTGATATTAAATATGTATTGAAAATATAATTGATCTAATATTTAAGGAACTATTATTTATAATTAATATGACAAGGTAACACAGTAAGTAAATAGTAAATGATGCAAGTAACTAAAACAATAAACTTTTTCTTCGGTGTAAGCGTTCATAATTTAGACAGAAAAAATTTAAGTGATATTTAGTAAAATATTAATTTTTCATCTGAGTCCTTTATTCAGCATAAACGTTACCTAAAATTACATCCAGTAATACACTCAATCCATTGCACTCAAATAGTTTAGTTATAAAAGTGAAACATAAAAATACGTCTTAGAAATACAAATGAAAGGATTATACTATACATTTTTGAACACGTGCATTCTAAACAATAATAATGAAATGATGTCACTAAATAAATGTAATGCAAAAAATAAATATGAAATACAAAATGGCTTGAAAATGGCTAACGCTGTATTAGACTTTTAGCAATTTTTTGTAACACTTGTAGTGTATCTGAAATGTATTTATGACGTTTTTATGGTACAGAAAATAAAAAATTGTAGAGAAATACCATAGAATAATAAATTTTGTTATTTACTTTACTATCATCAAATAATATGTTACTGTCACAATACGGTCAATACAATATAATATTCGCTATTGTATTGTTATTAATTCATGTTTGTGCACACGATGGTCTTATTTCAAAATCAATGTTATAATAATTCGGTAACGCCCTATTTTATTTTATATATATCACTATATTTCATTATTCTACATTTTTCAGAAAACCAACTTATTTGTAAATACTCTCATAATTTCGCTCTAATAAATTAAAAAGTTTGTTAATTTTGCTGGTACTGCATCAACTAAATCTGCCACACATACCATATATAAGGTCTTAAAGCAATTAAATAGTCTATATAGTAGGAGAATTATAGAAGTAGTCAGCAATAAGCATTATATTAATGTAATAGTAATGTAATAAATAGATAAATTCAGTGGATAAATATGTAAAAATAAAACATTTTGTTAAATAAATATTAATTCGTTTTTACGAATTAAAACTTAGAGGTTATTTATTGAAATAAGAAAAAAAAATTACAAATGACTAACACATTATGTAAACATACACTCATAGTTTTACTTTATCAGAACAATATTTATAAACTTAGAAAATTGATATCAAATGCAGCTGAATTATGTATAAAATCAAGTCATATATGCATACATTGAAATGGTATATAGTGTATGCTTTGCTAAAGTGTTATGTCTTTTTTATTTTCATTTATATTTTCACTTTAAGCCCGAATAGAACGAATGCAGCCTACAGTGGTCTGCATCTGCGTGATTTGGTAGTCTTGGCAACTCTTGGGATTGGAGGTTTTGGACGCGTTGAATTGGTAAGCGTCTCTGTGAAAGACATTCTGTCATCGAATTGTTTTTGCTAATTACAGTTACATTGAAAGTAGCTATTTTTTTCGAGAAAATATATTTCTAGACATTCATTTATTTTTCATGCAAACATCTATTTTATCATTATTGTAATGAAATACAGATTGTTATATATATATATTGTGTAATACATTATAAGTTCACTTTTTCAACGAAGATATATATTTTATTAAATTCTACAATACACCAAGAAAATAAAAGTTTCAAGTATATCCTACCTACACCTACTAATGTATTATTAGTGAATTAAAATACTGTGCTAGATTATATTATATATGAAGGGTTGTATATAAAGCTTATAAACTCTATTATGTAACAGAAAGTATCCTTAGATAAGTCTATTTAACTTAGCTATTTTAGTTCGTTTTCTAAATTGGAAAATTTTTTAGAAAAAAATAAAAGTATTTGTATTAAAAATAAATTAAACGATTTTGTTATTTGTAAACAATAAATTTGTTTAATTTATATTTTCAAATTTATCTATATACAAAAACAATACTAAAATATTAATAATTGTTAAGCTTTGCTAAGATTACACAAATATTGATTAGAATAATATATTTTTGAAAATAGATCAATCTTTATTTACATTACCATATACAGTATGGTATGTGTATATATATATATATGTATCAAAATACATATAATGGAAGGGTATTATATTCTATGTACTTCATTGATGTATATTTTTCAATTATTTTTTTTTCACGTTCATAATAATTTTTGATAAAAAAAATAATTGTGATCAATAGAAAGAAATTTGAATTCTTCATATTATGTATATTCTAGAAAAGGAAGAATATATTTTTCAATCTCATCTATTATCACATTTTTTATCCACTTTATCATTATGCTAAAAATAATATGTTATTATTCCAAATATATTGTAAACAGCAGAATATGGCGGAAGACGATAGATAACAACAATAATCTTAATGTGTTGTAAATCTTAACCTTCCCGTTAATCATTATAATTATTAATGCATTGAATGAAGCTATAAGTGTGTATTATATTATTTAAGAGGATGCTAACATCTTACCCGATTTCCTCTAACTCTCAGATCTTATACAGCAGTATATGGTGTCAACCCTGCCTGAATTCATAACTCTTTTACAAAATGCTTGTTTGTTTTTATGGGGCGTACTATATAGTTTATTTCCATTCTAATGTATTCATAATATATTTATTAACATGATAACATTTTACATAACTGCGTATTATGATAAAATAATATTATCTTGAACTCCCAAATAGATGTAACAAATCGTATACGTTGAACATGTAGGTATTCTTACAATGTATCAAAAAATTAAACCTTGAAGGTGAATGATCATATTATGTACACTTTTTATGTATATTGCAAGGACGTAAATAAAATAACAAATTATCTATCAACATTAAAAATAAATGTGTAATAAGTTCTTTCCAATTTTTTATTTAATATGTTCAATGTTAAATGAATATTGAAAACAAATCTAGTGTCATTCTTATCGAATTTAAGAGATTAGTTCATAATTATTGTTATATTAATTTATTAGAAGTATAAACTATTATGATCTACCTAGTATAAAAGTATCCTGAGTATATTTGAAAATAAATAATATATGTATTATATTTGTTTATATGTAATCTAATCAGAAATAGTAATAGTAATAGTATTTTCTAATATTTAATGCTTTAATAATATAATTGAATTTTGCTTAAATCAGTTATTAGCTGCACCATAAAATCAATATCGATTTATTTTTCTATTTTTAGTTAGACAATGTAAAATAAATAAACGTAAACGTTAACATTTATATCAATGACATATTATGTATATTATTATCAAAAATACTAATATTGTATGCATGCATCTTACAAATAATTCAGGACGCAAATTTTATTTTTATTAGGCTAGTATTGCAGATCTTACAATTTTATTATTTTATAATGATTCGTATAATTTGAATTATAAGCTAAAGTTATATTAATAAGTACCTGCATCCTAATGTGTTTCACCTTATAGTCATTTTTATCAGTAATAAATAAATGTATGGTAAAAAAAGAATCACTGGTATTGGGAATGAGCGAATACAATTGCCTTCTGTATTATAGAAAGAAAATTAAATGTGTTATAAAAGAGGACCTCTGTATTGCTGTAGGCTCATTTGGATTCGTTCTATGCTTATCTCCCCAAAGGCAGAAGCAAAAATCGTCTGCCTTTCTATAAGATAACTAGCTAAGACTTTTCTATCTATCTTTTCCAATGTCTAGAACTTATTTGGGTGACTCTCCGTTTAGTTATCCTTGGTAGTAGTATAATATGTATTCCCAAGCGCTGTACACCTTCTGAGCTCCTTACACCACCAAATTATTTCCCAGAATATCTTCCCTTAAGATTTCTAATATATCGCTAGCTAGCTCTTCATTTTATCAATTCGTAAATAAAGCCAGCATAAGAGAGCAAGTACAGAGTAGGTGAGAATTTCGGGGGTTCTATTTTGGTGAGAAATTGGCATGCGGTTCGGTGGATTGCAAGGACGATCAGATTCGCTAAATTATTCATGCCCCTTTCTCCACTCCAACTCACTGGGAGGGAGATAGACCTCTTGACAGTGTACTTGACACAATTAAAGGTGATGGGGCTGCAAATTTGCTTTCTTAGTTCAGTGTCAGTGTTGTGTAGTGAAGCTGAATGCTGGGGATATAAAGAAAGTATAGTATAGAGAAGTAATAACTATGTAGCACTGTTGTAAATTGTTTGTCATTTCTCGATTTTACATGTACTAATAGACATATATTTAAGCTATTTAAGCTATTCAAGATACATCTTACGTAATATGTATAATATATATGAGCATTATATATTAATTACAGACTGTATTTAAACTTAACTGTAAAATAATCAAATTATTCTTTCAATATAAATGTGGTTTCGTATTGCTTTTCAGGTTGCAATTGGGGAGGACAATCGAGAGGAGACTTTCGCTTTGAAACGCTTGAAAAAACACCACATAGTTGAAACCCGACAACAAGAGCATGTTATGAACGAACGCGATATATTGTTGGAGGTGGACTGCGAATTTATTATCAAGTAATCGGTCGAGTTATGTTATTCTTTCATAGTATTACGGAATAATTTATTAACAAACACGGGTAAAGAAATGGTTAATATCTACATTTAGTTTTACTTTTAAATAAACCATTTGGATCATACACATAATAAATATTTTGATTACCTAGATTTGATTAAATCTTTATAAAAACTAGAAATTAAGAAATAGTATATCAGAATAAAGAAATATAGATATTTGTCATGAATAATTTAATGTAATATGAGGAATATTATCTCCTTTATAACATGACATCTGTTTTTTGTTTTTTTTATTAAATTAAGGTTATTTACAATTATAATTACTATCCATCTCCATTTTTTTAATATTGTAAAAAATGTAATTAGTCATGATTATAGAATTATTTTATAAAAATATATGATTTTTAATAAGTTTTGTATAAATTTGTATTATATAATATCGCTTTATAAAACATGTTTATACCTGTGTGTGTACATGTAAAACGTCCATATACATACATATATGTATCTTGCTCTATTGTCTTTTTTATGGCATTTTTAGGGATTTCCCAAAGGGCGTTGAGCGAATATTAATCACGAACAGTCCTGTAATACTTTGTAACATTTGATAGTTATTGAAAAAAAATAGTAAAATGTGTGTGTTTAAATCAATATAAGATGTTTGGAAATAATACTTCCAATACTTCGTTTTTAATAATTTTTTATATGTAAATATTACTGATATTTAATGATAATTGAGAAATAAATTACTTACAAATAAAAGGAATAAAAGAAGAAAACGTATTCAGTTTTTGAAAAAACAGCCCTATTTTTTTAAGTATAAATAGTTAAGGATTGTATTTATTTATTTTATAGCTAAGGATTTTTAGTATTTAGTAATCCTAAATGGAAATCACATTGATATATATGTATATTGATACATTGATACACATTGATATCACATCTTATTATTGATACAGTTTAAACAATATTAATTTATGCTTTTATGGGCCAGGACATTGTAACATAGAACAAGGCATGGGATAGATTACATAATCAATAAATTACATCGGCTTAGATATAACATATAACTAGACAAAAAATCACATTAATATAAGAAATTAACAAGCCAATAAAGATACACATAAAAAAGGTACAAGCCGCAAATGTAAAGGTAGAATTTTAGATACACGGTAAGTACCTTTGGTTATTTATTATAATATTGGGTGCCATAGTAATGTGGTTGTTTATTGATTGGCAAGTGTATTTTACCCCCAAATTGATGCAATTGATTGCTAATGACTGTAATCTATCTTATACTTTATTCTTAATCTCTAGATCATAGTTTTAACTTCACACAGCATTACATAGACTCTTATTTCTGTTATTTCGAATGCATAATTTTGTACTAACTCAGAACTGTCTGATTAAGTCGTGTAAGCAACGGTGGAATATTAGTTTCTATATGAATTTCAGTTGAAAATTTCTTCGTGCGTATATATAATTTTGTCTTTCAGTTTACAATGCTTCTCGGGATCAATTATTATTTACTCAGTCAGGAACAATGTCGGTCAAGATATCTGTATATACATAGATATACATCTGTATATATTATATAGATGTATGTTTTATATAAAATGGAATAAATCGTTTATGTTTCTACATCCAATATTACAATATTAAAAATACAAGAAACCTTCATGATTGTTCCATAAAACAAAATTTGATATGCGTGATAGTTGTTTATTATGCAGTGTGTTTTTACTGATCGTGCCATGTCACTAGTTATGATTGTAATACTTTGTTCGAAATTAACCCCATCCATACCGGGCTTCTCGGATGTGGAGGCTCATTAGATCCCTCCCTCTATAACTTTCAAAACTTTGCATAAAACTATTTGAAACTATTCAATTGAAACAATTATCAAAAAGATGCTTTTTATAACAGTTATTTTAATTGGAGTAAACACTTTTTTCTTTTAGAAAACTTTTTTTGTATTATATTTTATGATTTATTATGTGAAACAAATTAAAACCGGAATACATTTTTTTATAAATTTCTGTGAAATTATACATATTTTATTTTTAAAATGCATGGTTTACTCATTTTTTTACAAATATATGATTTTTTAGGTACAGTCAATCTGGGTGCACTATATTAAGTAAAGAGTTACAGTTTGTGAAACTTCATTTTAGGAAATGTCACAGAAGCTTATCTTGTCCCATTTGATCATTAAATAATTACAGCAAAATATTGTAAGCGGGGGCTTAAAGCAATATATGTAATTTAAAGTAGTTAATATTTGAATACATATCTCAACGTTTGAGATATTATGCAAATAGTTGCCCATTCTCGGTAATTTCAAAAATAATACTCATTTTCTAAACATTGCCAATGGTAGGTATATACATATATATTCTTACATGTGATATCGAAAAAACATAGGAATATACTTATTTGAAATTGTATCATCGTGTCTCTTAGGAATACTATATAAAATTATATATATATATAACCAATATACAATGTGGCATTATGCGCAGATAGTAATATAAGATTTGTCATTTTATGTTTAAAATAATGTCATTTACAAATTTATAAAACTTTTAAGTAAAGACATTTTAAAACCTTACACAGATAGGTAATATGTAAATGTATAACTTTATATCTAGAATATGTATGTATTTACCATTTTATGATTTATTTTGTTAATACAAATGAGTATATTTTGTGAATTTAGTTGTATAATGCTTTTTAGTTATAATAGATGTAATAAAAAATGTTTATTTAATATTGATAAATATAACTAATGATTACAATTATATGAGGCTATAAAATAATACGAAATATTAAAAATTCCATTTCTGAACATGTTATAGTTTGATTTTTTGGAAACATTTACATTAAAATATATGATATATCAAATAATAAGTTTGACATAAATTGAATGTTTTTAATACTACTGTTGTAACGGTAACCCCATAACTAATGCTATTTAAAATAATATATGCAATTTTAATAGAAAAATGGTAATCTAATTAACACAAGTATATACATTTTGTATTGCTTATAAACATATACGTAATAATATTTATATGACTAGCCTGTGAGCAACTATTGTTAACATAATACAAGTGCAAATTATAATTGAACTTGTGTTTGATTTTTCTTCTAAAGTTTAAGTCACGACTATATTAAGACTTATTAAATATAAATTGCGTAATTACATTTTTATAACACTATTAAATTATGAAAATATGTTTAATAGCATTTTCTCAGAAAATATTTGCAGAATATTTGCAGATAATCTAGTTTCACATGCTTTTAGAGTGTTACTTGCATTGTGCATAATTCATCTTATCTCATTTGCTAGACTTTACCGGACCTTCAAGGATCGCAAGTACTTGTATATGATGCTCGAAGTGTGTTTGGGCGGTGAGCTGTGGACAATTCTGCGCGATCGTGTCGCTTTCAATGATCAGTCAACTCGCTTCTTCACCGCCTGTGTCGTTGAAGCCCTCCATTATCTTCATAAAAAGGGGATCGTTTATCGGGATTTGAAACCGGAAAATCTTCTTCTCGATTGCAAAGGCTACTGCAAAGTGGTGAGTACTTGTTAAATTTAAGACCAGCTTTTTATGGGAATATTTCAACCTACTTTCTTATTTTAAAAGTTGTTGTCTATTTTTGTAGTATATATAACATATTAACAATAACTATTTTCCACTAAACGAAAATGCCTACAACAATTTTTGCGCTGCATATCTAAATCTACATATTATGTCTAATGGTACCGCGTTGTATGGCAAAAAATATAAGTGTATACATGTTAATGATATAATCTAGTTATTTTTTATTTGTTTGTAATTTAGTTATTGGTGTGTTTCATTTACTTAAATGTTCTTTTAGTTCAATTATCATGTTCAACAATTGTTCAATTATAGAGTGTTTTAAAACTGTCAGCTATGACATAGTCATTTAATTAATAAATATATAATATGATAATATGTGTATAACATATGTTTTTATATAAGCCAAAAATGAAAAAAATGTGTGTTAGCTCAATTCATATAAGAAATGAAATATTCTTTAAATGTGTAATAATAATATTGGACTTGAGCTAACTACTAAAAAGAAACTATTATACTAAAAGTATTTTGTCTTAGATATTTATAATTGTATAACGTCATTCAATTTAATGTGTTTTCTATTAATTTTATGTATTCATCAATTTAACTTTAGATACTTCTATTAATTAAGACATGAACGTATTATAATTACAGGAATATACTTAATAACGTTCTTAATAATAAAACATGTAGTTAGCTCAAGTTCAATATTATTAACTAAAAAGCTAACCCCTTTAACGGATATTTCATTTCTTTTATGGGTTGAGCTAACACACTTTTTGCCATTTTTAGATTATATAAAAATTACAATTTTTGCTGAATTCATTATTAATAGACTATTTTATGTAGCATTTATTTATATATAATTGTAAAAGTATGTCCAGTCACATTATTTAATTATGTTTTAGATAAACTCCACAATAAAATGTAACTAATCTGAGCCGTCCATTATTTTTAGAGCAGCAAAACAAAATATAACCCATTAAGTAATATTAAATAATATGCATAATTTATATATTAGATATTTGTTTGATTAAAATATAAACACATAACATAGCATTTTTAAAGCAGTTATATACACTCAAAAATATTTATCATAGGATACAGAGATATGGAATTATGTTATACTAGGTGCAGCGTTTTTTTTAAACACCACGTATATAAACAAAACGACAACATTTAAAGCTGTTACATATAATGTATATATATAACTGACGAATAGTGTAACATTATGTTTGTAAGTTTTTAAAAGTGACAACCTTATTTTTATTTAGTTTTTCACGACGATTCAAACAATACAAATTTTAGCGTAAAAAAGACAGCTACTTATGTGTTTTGTAAACACATAGGTAGCTGTCTTTTTACGCTAAAATTGAGCTATTTATAATGTGTTAGATAGGAAACAGTGGTATTGCTATGTAAAATCCAGGCCCATGGCAATTGTTGCTAAGTAAAAATATAATTTCTCTCATATCGGGGACTTTTTCAATATATGCTCAAAATTTCATAAATATCGATTAAAGTTTAGGGGATGTTATTGGGTCTGAAGTATAAGAAAGAAGAATTAGAAAAAGAATAATAAATACGAAAATAATCGTTTTTTGCACCTAAATGTTTCAGGTTCTATAATAGTTATATAGGTGAAAATTGGCAAGCTTATTAATTGTCGGCGGCGCTACACAATAGAAGTTAAAATATTTCAAAATATAAATTAGCTTTTAAATGGTAGTGCTTAAAAATGGCTGTTCTTGTGGTATTCAAATATACCTTACTGTACGTAAGTTACTCGCATGAGCTAACAACCTACTACCGTAGGTTTAAATACCTATGCATGTGTCATCCCATCACATTATAATAAAATATTGAACTCTGATATTGTAACCTGACCATTGACCATTGACCAGTTACTAGATTTATTTATTATAGTAAAAGTAAACGAATTTACAAGTGTTAAATAACTGTTATTTTTAAAGAAACGTAAAACGGTAAATTTAACTTTTACTATTTTTCAACATAAGTACTTTTTCTGGTAGATCATAGACATTTTCAAAAAAAAACTAAAATTACTTAACTGTTCATCATAATTGGAGAATAAAAAAATTACATGTATAAAATTCAAAATCTAATTTAATTTTCTATGAAAATAGAAAAATAAAAGAGAGTTATGTCTGTCACGCCACAGGATTTTGATAAAATATATTTGTATAAAGAAAAGACAAACTGGATCGCTAAATAATTGCGTGCTCATTACTTTAAGTCAATTATGAAAGTTCTATAACTTTACCTATAAATATTCTATAAGGAAAATAAAGTTGTTATACTGTCTTGACGATATATAACTTACATATATATATATATATTTGACAATATTGGGGCCGAGAAACATTTTCAATTTCACTATAAAATGTATCGCTTATAGACATAGGCTAAATGGTATTACATTTTTTTGGAGAAGTAACGCACGCATACACGAATGAGTATTTCTTATTTTACAATCGAATAAGAATTCATCACTGCTTATTTCTGGTTTACTCGAACAGTACCATATTTTAAGTCTGCAATGTTGTTATTATGCGACATAAATGTTTTCTACATGAAATCAAATTCAAAAGTGATTTGTGGTTTTGTGTTTCCCTAGCTAACATTTGCTGAACTTTTGGATTTGACATGTTGTAACAAAAATTTAATAGACAGGGTTCCAGTTAAGTTTTTGTTAAAATTTATCTATGCAGAAATATTTAAAAATATCTAGTTAAAAATAATAATTATTAATATAAGAATATTGAGTGTGTTATTCTAAATCTTCGTATATCAATGTATTGTACTAAAAATGAATGCAATATTAAAAAAGCAGTTTTATTCAAATTTATAGGTGTATCATACTCTTTGTAATATAACTTTATTCTTTAAAATATATTTATCAAATGAAATATCTGCCGATTTTACAAAGAAAGGTAGAAAGCACAATTATTGAATACCCGTTTCTCAAGTCCTTGAAATTATATGAAAATATTCTGTGGCAGAAATCCCTTTTAATAAATCTTTCAGTAGACACCACAGTTGAATATTCACTTCGACGCTATTTCTTAGATTTATAATGATTTTGATGATCAATAAAGCATATTTTCAACCTTTCTAGTTGTTTATATATCTCTTGCTGTTTAGCCAGTGTCAGTTTTTCTTCATGAATTTTGTTTTAGATTCATTCCCTTTATTCCTGTACTGTATTTTTGCTATTGACAAAATAATTCTATTAAAATCATTACAAAAGTTATTAATAAATAGCGCATAATACACTGTTATACGAATTGTGTGAACGTTTAGGCTTTAGTAGATTAATATGTTTATATATTACAACAATTTGAATAGCATAACTATATGTGTTTATGTTTATAGCTGTGTAAACAGCTTATACAACAGAGCATATAGAGAAAGTAATAATCTGTTAAATGTTAAACTTTTAATACAACTGTATTTATAGGATCAATATAATATAGTTAATACTACATACTTAAATAAATAATATATTATTTTCCATCAAGTTACTATAATGTCTTTATATATTTGTTTACGGCAATTGATATTAAACTAAATTAATTATATATTGAATAAACTATTCTGAACTTTTTTTTAAATTATAAACATTATGAAATATAATAATATACAATATACACCATTTCTTTGTAAAAGTCATACATCAATTATATTAAATAACTATTATATCTGAAATAGGTAATGTATATCGCTGATTTAAAAAAATCAAAATAAGTAACTGAATTCCTGAATATTATTATGAGGCTGTGGAAATTTTACGCAGTATGAATAATATTTTCTTTACTCATATTTCTATGTATTTTACTGCTTTTGACCACAGACTGATTTCGGATTTGCCAAACGAATTGGATTCACTAGAAAAACGTGGACGTTTTGCGGAACACCGGAATACGTTGCTCCAGAGATCATCCTCAACAAAGGACATGACTTCTGCGCTGACTTCTGGTCCCTCGGGATTCTCATGTATGAGTTACTCACTGGAACGTAAGTTTTTGATTTTTACCAATTTTTATTGTAACATTACTATCATACATGGTTCACAAAATACAAAAAGTTCTAAATTGATGTGTTGACTGAAGTTTTGTTAAAATAATTCGAAAAAAGCAATTTAATTCAATAAACTATATTAAACATCAATTGTGTAAATAATAAATGTTATAAAGTAAAAATATTTAGAACAAATTTACAAATGCTTGATATTGTGCTTTTCACGTTGCGATTTGTTTTGTTTCGCTATCACAACTTTAATCACAAGTATGAATGATAGCAGCTTTTATATATCATATAGAAAAATAAAGTATTAACAAAAACTGTTTATGGGTTAGTATTAAACAATTAAAGCTTAATCAGTTATGTAGCTTAAAGATATAATTAGATTATTTGTTATGTTATTTGTGTTACAGAAAGAGCTATATATTCGTTTGTTCATAAAAATATTACATCTAAAAATCAATTAATAACCAGATTGACATAGATGTCATTTATAGAAATCTTATTGCATAAAATAAACATTTTTGTAGTTTAATATTTACTTATAAAACTAATATTTTGTTTTCAAGTTATTTTGATTTCCTCTTCTATTTGTAGCAAATCATCTATTTATTTATCGGTGCCCACTATAGAAAGTACCTCCTTAATTACTTTTTAGTTTTATCTTAATTAGACGACCTAGTTTATACTTTATATTTTGTGTGATAAAGATAATTTTTATAACAAATACATTTTGAGAAACTGTGTGTATTAACTTGAAAATAGTGCTACATATGTAAAAAAAACTTAGATACAAAAAAACTTAGGTAAAAATTAAATCTAAATTTATTATGAAACAACATTGCTAAAGCTTAGGTCTATATATGTAGATGAGATAGTAAGGAATATATTTAACTTTTGTTTACTTGCATAAGGATATTGGTATTTAAATTCTGAGTTTTCCAAAGTAATTAAAATGTAGAGTTTAAATCCTTAGCTATACCCATAGTTGTATAATTAAAATAAAAAGTTTATGCGTAAAAACACTTTATTGGGTATGTAAAAAAAATTAAAATAGATCACGACGTTTCGAGTGTCTTTAACTAGTGATAAAAAATAAGAAACTGGTACAGGCATTAAATAA
>JAYRBW010094159.1:0-20746 GCA_036023295.1 Invenusta paracnida
TCATATGTAGATCATTTTGATTTACTTATGAGCCAATTTTCATCCCTATAGTACACTCCTAAAGTAGATTTCAATAGAGGGGCCGATTCGGCCCCCCCTCAGGTACCTGGATGCGTCAAATACCCCGGTATGGATAGGGTTAAGAAGATTGCTGTTGTTCCGGAGAAGGTTGTTTTGTGAGTTGTATCTAGCTCCCCGGATACTGTCGATTACGGATCTTCTGTCCGTAACAATGCATGCTTTGTTCCATATTCTTTCATTTTGGTTGAGCCATTTCAATGCTTCTTCTATGGCATACATTTCTGTCTGATATGATGAGCACCATTTTTCAGCTGGTATCTTGATAGTTTCGAGGATTGTTGGTGAGGTAGCTTCTCCTGTTGTTATCATGGCTGCCGCTCCACCATTGAATTTGCTGTTCGCTGCGGAACCGTCTGTGTATATTATGATGTCGTACTCTTTGTTGTTCTCGAGTTTCCCCATCGCCATCTCTTTGTTATTGTTCTTGTCTATATGCACTTATATCCTTGTGTTTCAAAGCTGACTCGCCCTCTTTTCTTCTAGGGTTTTCTGTTTTCAGGGAAAGTCCACGGTTTGATGTTTGAGTTGAAGAGGTGGTCCCATTTGTTTTTAGCGGGTTTTCTGAGATCTTTCTTTTTAATTCTTTGTTTCTGCTGTTTCACAATCACCGTTCTTCGAGGGTTATCTTCACTGCATCTGAGGCTTCTCGCTATTGCGATTGAAGCAATGGTTTCGGCTCCGTTACTGATGCTGTTCAGATTCGCTTCCATGAGTACAGCGTCCCCGGGAGATTACTGGAGGAGTCCTGATATTCTGCGGGTCGCTTCGAGTTGTAGGATTTCGAGTTTGTCCATGTCTGTCTTTCCAATCCACGGTGTCCAGACCAGGCTTCCGTATTCGATCTTGGAGCGGCATAGTGCAATTTAGGTTGTTCTAAGGAGGTCGCTATGGAATCTCCATTCGGTGCTAGCTACTGCTCTTATATCTTAATCTTTTTCTAGTGTTTTCGATGACTTTTCAAACGTGTTCGCCGAAAGTGAGTCTTGCATCGTAAGTGACTCCTAAGAATGTCGCGAAGTAGTTGTGTTTCAGCTTTATGTCTTCGATTGTGATGGTTGGTTCCATTTTTGAGTGTTTGGCATTGAGAGAGACCAGGCAGACTTCGCATTTCTCTATACTGAGTGTCATGAGCCATTTTTAGACCACTGGTAGATCGTGGTGATAGCGTTCTGGACAGCTGTAGTTGCTTCGTCTACGTTCTTTTGGGTAGCCCATACAGCTATGTCGTTTGCAAAGAGACTAATGTTACAATTCTTGTCTACGTTTTCAGTGACATCATTTATATAGATTAGAAACAGTGTTGGGGATAGGAGTGTTCCTTGTGAAAGGCCTTGTTTGAATTTCTTCGTGTACCCCTTGCTTCCGTCGTACTCAACCCAAGCTTTTCTGTTGCTCAGCCATTGTTGGATCCATCTATTGGTTTTTTATATCAGTTTGGCATAGCTTTAGGAGTAATCTTTCACGCCAGACCTTATCATAGGCCTTGGCATAGTCTAGAAGACATAGGACGGCTTTTTCTCTGTTGTGGAATCCGTCACTGATTTGTTGGGAGAGTCTTATGAGTTGGTCTTCACCTGTTCTACCTGATCTGAATCCTGATTGGCTGGCATTCAGAAGTCTTTTCGTTTCAAGTGCGTACATAATTCTCTTGTTGAGGATCCTTTCCATTAATTTGCATACACAAGAGGTTAGGCAGATTGGTCTATAAGAGGATATGCTTTCTAGGTTCTTCTCCTACTTTAGGATAGGTATGATTTTTCTATTTCGCCAGTTCTGTGGGACTTGAGCTTGTTTGAACGATTTGTTGAGAATGTTTAGGAGGTTGTCGTATGCGATGTCTGGTAGATTTTTCAGTAGTCTTGGGTGTATGTGATCAAGTCCTGCTACTTTTTTTCAGTCCATATCGCTGAAAGCTTCCCTTAACCCTTCCATGTTAATTTCTTGATCTTCTTCTTTGGGGTTATTGAACCTGCTTCTTATTTTTAAGTTTACTCTGTGTTTCATTACTTTGTGGTCTTTAGGGATCTTAGGATTGTTAACTTCCGTGTATTCGGAGATGAAGGCGTTCGCTTTCTTCCTTTTGGAGGTTTATCCTTTGTCTTTGTGTAAGAGGATGCGATCAGATTCATTACTATTTGTTTTCCCCCGGAGTGACTTTAGGATTTCCCACATCTTCTTAGTGTTGTTGTGCTTGGATACGTTCTCTTTCCACATATCTGCTTTAGCTATGTTAGTTTTGTCTTTGATGGTTTTCTCTTTTTTGTGTATGCTTTCTCAGTCGATAACTTCCGCTTCTTTCACTATGTCTTTATCCTCTATGTCTCGTTTGATTTCTTCGTTAAGGATTTCGCCATCGCGGGTTCTTAGTTTCTTAATTTTTATGTGTTTGTACGCTGACTTACTGGTTATTTTTTCCAGGTTTCTTCAGCTTCCGTCGTGTTGAGGTTCGTGAGGTCGAATGTTGAGTTCTTAGTGGCTATTTCTTCTTTGAAGTTTTCTCAATCCGCATTATTCCAGTACTAGACCAATCTGGGTCTGTTCTTTTCTGCTTTGATGTTCGTGTTGCACTCCATAATGATGGGTATGTGGTCGGAGTTCATGATCTGTTTGGTGCTCCATTTCTAGTTATGTTCCATATCTTCGTGACATACTGTGAGGTCCGGGGTGGGTTTGCAGTCTGTGCCTCTTTCTTGTCGGCTGATGTCCCCGTTGTTCAGGATCATCATTTATTGTTATGATCGTCAGTCCAACTGGCGATGGCAGTGCCTCTGTTGTCTATGTTGGCGATGTTATCTCAGGATTCGTGGTGACCATTTATGTCACCTCATATCATCCAGTCAGGGGAGTTCGGGAGTTTCTGGATAGTACGGAGGATAGCTTCTTCGTTATTTCTTGCGCTATTGTGTGGTGGGATGTATATATTGGGGATCTTTAGATGTTTTTTGCCCGTCCATATTTGGGTAGCTTGTATTTCGGGTGTGGTGTCTTCATTGTCAGTATACTTTTCGTGGGGAAGGGAATGATAGGGTATGCCTTCTTTGACAAGGGTAATGGGTCCTCCTCCCCTTGCATTCTTGGCCATGTTCTCCCGTTTTCTGTCCTTCCGTGTGGTGTTATAACCAATGAACCTGTTAAATTTATCTTCCATCCTGAGTTTTGTTTTTTGTATGATTGCGATATCGATATCGAATTTCTTAAGGTTATCTTCCAGTTGCAGAACTTTCATTTGAATGTGGTCACAATTCCACTGTAGTATTTGGAGAGTGCATTCGGTTTCGCCTTTTGAGTTAAGTCCGATAAGATTATCTTCCGTCGTTGGATTTCTGTTACTGACGTTTCTTTCTCTGAAAATCGTTTTGCATTCGTCCCATTGGTTACACTTCTTGTGCACTAGTTTTTTTACATACTTTACATTCATTGGCTCCACTTCTCAATTGGCCATAGCAGCCTACGGCTGTGCATTTCTTCTCTTTGCAGTCGATCGTATTTGATGCTCTACGAGTTTCACCTAGTGCTTTACCTGTGCATCTGGTGCATATGAAAAATGTCATTCTTTCCCGTTGGTATCTCGGGATATCGGTGCAGCTCGCATGGAATTTCTCTTTGCATCCTAAGCATGTGATAGGGGTGGTGTTAGCACTGATGGTGGCCTTGCCTTTTTGGAAGGTGGTAGGGCCAGGGTTTTATTCTATGTCGCCAGCTCTAGTAAGAAGAAACTGGAGGTTTCTCGCCGGGTACGTACTTCAGGTTATCAAAAACCCCTTGTGTGTGACTTGTTGGTAGGTAGTTTGTATGTAATATACCGTGGTTCTTCTTTTCGCATCCCATTCGAAAAAGATCTTGTCCTGGGATCCCACGCCACACCAAAGGGGAGGTAGGAAGAAGTGGCGTGGCTGTTGGTGTTGGTGTTGTATGAAAACCTCGAGCGTCATGTAGTCCGGGATATCGAAGGGATTTGAGGAGTGACCGTAGGATTCGAAATAGTCTGTCTCGAAGACAAAATCGTGCTGTTCCATCAGCGAGACCGCGAGCTTGGTCGGAGCGTCGTAGTATTCCGGGTTATTGAGGTCGAATAGAGCACGAAAGGAAAGGAGAGAAGGAGTAAAGTAAAGGGGCACCGGCTCGCGTGGGTACATACTGGACTTTTCACAGGAGGTGGGAGAAGGAACAGAAACCGTGCCGACTCGAGTGGGCACATGCCGAACTTTTCCCAGGGAATAGGAGAAGGGACAGGAACAGGAGCAATGGAGAGAATAGAAAAGATGTAAGGATAGAGGATGGGACATAGAAATACGTTGAATGGAAGAAAATGTGACACTAGAATAGTAATTAGCACATAAGAGAAAAAATACTACAGGAATATGGTATGTGCAATTGAATTCGTGAGACCGTGTGATACAGATATTTGAAAACGTTACATTGGAAATTTTCGACCTTTGGGAGGGGGAGGGGGTTCGTAACCTGGAGTTCGAGATAAGCTGGCGGAGGATATTGATGTTGAAAAGGGGAGAGAGAGACAGAGACATAGTGCACAGGATTAGCTCTTTGAGCTTCATAGAGGGATTGCTCGTTCCTATGAGCGTTTGACTCTGAGCCAGGATTAGGCGCCATGTCATCGGACTCATAGAAATCAGGGGAAATTGTGTCAGAAAGGTGTTGAGAATAATGCATTGGATAGGTAGAAGTATCAGATAACTTCATCGGAAATTTCTGGTCCGACAGGGAAGTCTCCGTGGAAGCTGACGCGAAATGAGAATCGCTGTGACCTAGCTTATTACAGTGGGAACATTGGAAGGGTTGATTTTTTATTTGTTGTGGCCGAGGCGGATGTGGAATATGAGGTTGAGCGGATTGGGTATATGGATCTGTTGGGAGAGTTGATGTCGGTGGAGGGGTGGGTGGAAATCATAGTTCGGTTGTGGGTTTGGACGGCTGATTCCGGCGTTGGTTCTGCGAGAAGTTCTGCGTGACTGGCTTGTAGGAGTCAGCTGATGGTGTAGCTTTCGCAGGTGTGGCCGACGATTTGATAGAGGCGTTCTAGAGAAGTTCTTCCTCTGTTTCGGTTAGGGTCAGGAGTTCCCTTGGTTGAATAGCAGAGCCCTTGCGAGTATTGATGAATCGAAAAAGAAGAAGCCTAAGATCTTCATTCAACAGACCATTGACGAACAGGAGGCAAGTCGCAGCTGTCGTCTTTGCAACAGGCGTCTTCGACTCTGTCGTAGAATTTCCGCAGTTTTTGGCCATTCTCTTCTGGATTACTTGTCGAACTAGAGTGTACGCGCGTGATGCGACTGTTTTGCTGTCGCCGAATTGTGTAGAGAATAAGGGGATGAATGTGTCAAAGGTCAACTCCGTGTCCGTTGCGAGGCACTGCATGTAGAACCGGAAAGTCCATGTTGGGGTTTTAGGTGGGTGGAGGTTTGGTCTTGAAAGGGCGGAGTGGACCGATGGAAGGAGCGGTGTGATGGTGGTGGTAGATGAAGGAGGTGGGAAGAACTGAGTGAGTGGGATAGGTTGATAGGCATAAGAAACAGATTGTACCGGAAGGGAGTACGTCTGGGTCACTGCAGTGGTAGTAGGGATAAATGTTTGGCGCAGAATTGGGGACATTTTGCAAGGAGGAGATGGAGGGGTCACGTGAGACAATCTGAAATGTGGTGGGTAGTGTAGGGGGTAACGAGGAGGAGTTGAGAGATTGTTGAAGATGAGAGAATGTAGATGTAGGTTTGTGGGGATAGAGTATTCGTATAATAGTTTTTTGGACAGTTGTAGAGGACGGAAGGAGTAACCCTGCGTGTCGAATAGCGATGAGGAAGGGCCTATTGTTGGCGTTGAAGAAAGTAGGGAGCTCTTTGATGGAAAAACGGACGCGGCTTTTGCGGGAGTCGGAGATCGTAGAGATCCCAGAACAGCTGCGAGCTAGAGCATGGCCTCCTTCTTGGCCTTGCGACGGGCCTCCTGAGCCTCTAGGCGTAAACGCTCATCCATTGCCTGCTGGTGTAGGCGATTTTCATGCTGGGGTAGACGCTCCGCTTTTGCCTCTTGGCGTAGACGCTCTGCTTTTGCCTCCTGGCGTAGGTGATCCTCTTTTGCCTCTATCCTCTGCTGCTCAAGAAACAGTATCGCCGAGGTTCGTGATGATAGCGAGAGGAGAGGGTGGGAGGACGAGGGGACCTCGTGGCGAAGGTTTGACCATTCGGGCGCTCCACCTCGAGCGGACGGTGTTGAGAGATGGAATCAGATAGATATTGTGGACGGCGGAGAGAAACGGTGCGGAAGGTTCAAACGATGTGGAGAGCTTAACGGGTGTAAGTGGTCCTTCGATATCCACTACCGTCTCATCTTCGATGAATTGTGGGAGGTGTGGCTTCGGGGACTGTCATTGGGGCGTCGTCATCGATATAGGGAATCGACAAAGGTAAATGGAGTAGGTCGTCTTGGTTGAGGGTAGCGCCAAACAGGGGTGTCGCAGGGAGGGACCATTCGCCAGTAGACGTGGAACGGGTGGACTTGCCAGTTGTCCGTATCGATAAGGACATGGCAGCGTATTTACAATTATTAAGAAACGAAATGATAGCGACGAATTAATAATAGTAAAAAAAATTGATAGTCGAGACTACTACGCCGTTGCACACTCACGAAGCTCTCATTAGTAAGCTACTGTAAGACAATCCACGCATCCTTAGTGATGAAGTAAAAGCAAAGATTGGGGTTCTTAGACACACAAACCAGACCCATGAAGTACGTGCAGCAGCTCATAACGCCCTTCAAGAGAAAGAGGAAATCAACCAATTAGTCAACAACATCTTCAGTCATGTTGATGAAAGTGACATGGCTAACTACTGGAAAGATTGCTTGGACATGACTGATGCCCTTTGCAGATTGTGCACTCCGTTCATGCTGTTGACTTTGGTGAATACATTAATTCTGTACGTACCATGCTTCCTTGGATGACAGCATACGATAAGCAGAGGTAGATGGCTTCCAGACTTTTGAGCCATGTTAACTAATCTAACGAAAACTTTGCTCAGTTCATCACTGGCAAACCATATTCCAACATGGTCTGGTGCATGTGGATTGAATGCACAATGAACAAGTGGAAAAAACTAAAGTCTGGAGGGCTTTCCATTCTGAAGAATGAAAAACAGCTCCTCGTGCATTTCAGAAATGTAAACAACATTGCTAGAATAAGAGTTGTTCACAACACTGTTGCTAAGCGCAAGTCGGTGAGTTGGAAGCACTGGAAGCACACAGAATGTAATCCCAAACGCAGGAAGCTAGACACGAATGCATCCAAAACATCGTTGATTACCTCCAGGAGTATGATGCATATCCGTTTGACCCTGATTTAACAGTCCACTGCAGTCAGGTGTTCCTCCCCCTCTAGAGCTAGGAGCTGACTTGAAATCTGCAAGAGCAGATGGTGAAAAATGGCTTTAGGAACTCTTAAATTAGCGAATCTACACTAAGGACAAATCCCTCCATGCAAAAATGAAAAAATTAACCGCAAAACATTTGCCACTATAACTAGTAGCTCCCAAGGACAAGGAGACACGAAAATGAAACTAAGATGAGATGAAACAGGCAGCCATGAAATCAGTGATTGTTGAAAGGAGCCAGGTTGTTGATCTAGCTGCGTTGTTCGAAAATAGAGTGACAGGGAAAGCATCGCTCTAGCATCGCAACGGAACATACAGGAAAAGCCTTGAATGCCAGCTGCCTGTAAGGATTAATGTCTTGGTCATGGTCGCTGATGTTGCCTTCAGAGCCGATGTTAAGGCTTGACTGTCTGTGCATATGAGCGTGCTTCCTCCCTTCGCGTTCCCTTTTAGCCAATCCAGAGCCAATTTCATTGCTTCTATTTCTGTTTCATAGGAACAGGTATAGGGTCTACCCTTTTCCTGATGGTGTGAATGATTTGAGGATCTTTAACATCATTCGAGGTGACTACTACTGCACTTTCCTCTTTCGTAGTTCCTCCTGATTCTGAGCCATCTGTGTAGACAATTATGTTCGCTTCTCTGCTACTAATTGTGTCTATGGCGTCCAATTTTAGCTTCTCCTGTTCCGTAGCCTTAGTGGAACCGTTTTTCAGATTACCATGCACTTCCCATCCGCTCTTGTTCTCCCATTCCAATGGGGGTGTCCTGTTTTCGGTTGGTTTCAACAGTTTCACATTCTTCATGATGGAATTCTCGTTCTTGTTGATTTCTTCTTCGATCTTGTAGGCTTCATTTCTAAGACTGGATCTTAATTTTATTCTGTGTGTGTGGCCAATTCTGGTAGTGATATTTCTGGGATTGTCATCTGGTAGAATCTTCGTCTTCCAGAGTGCTTTGATAGTGTTTCTTCTTGAGTAGGTTTCATATGATTGGAAGCCACTCTCAAGTCTGATCGCTTCTACCTGGGAAGTCGTCAGTTGACCTGTGATCTTTCTTAAAGCTTTGTTTTGACAATGGAATAAAAAGAATATCTTTGTTGGATTTGGATAGCCAAGGCTGCCATCCTGGGCCACAGTAATCCAGGACACTTTTGATCAGAGCCGAATACACTTCCTTCGGGGTTTCTCCTTTCCAGCCCCAGTCTCTCCTCGTGCAAGCGTTGAAGATATTGCTTCTTTTGTTAGCTTTCTTTGCCACTTTCTGGACGTGCGCACTAAAGGACAGGGTCCTGTAAAAAGTGATACCCAGGAATATTGGGTTCTTGTTAAATGGTATAGTAACATTGTTGACTACTATCGTGGGCTCCCATTTGGCTTCGTTCGTGTCATTCGAGAAGAAGGAGATTTCGCATTTGCTCGGATTTAAACATAGCTTGTTATTGTTTGACCAGACAAATATGTTGTTCACCGTGTCTTGAATAGCCGCTAGAGCCTCTATTTTGTTGTGCTTAGAGATCCATATTGCAATGTCGTCCGCATATATACTAGTTCTGATTGATGGAAGAATGACTGATTTAACTTGATCGATGAAAAAAAGGAAAGGTATAGGGGACAGAACTGCTCCCTGAGGAAGTCCCTGAGCGAGCTTCTTCGTTGACCCATATTTATTTTCTGACCGTACTCTGGCTTGTCTATTTCTTAGAAGGCCCGCGATCCATTTGATGAACTTGTTGGGAATTCCTTTCTCATAAAGTCTGTCTAGAAGTTTCAGCCTCCATATAGTGTCATAAGCTTTGCTGTAGTCAAGGAGGGCAAGAACTGTTCTTTTCGCTGGTTTGCTCTGGAATGCGTCGCTAATGTCTTGAGATATCTTTATGACTTGATCCTCGGTAGATCTAGTCTTCCTAAAACCTGCTTGATCGGGGTCAAGAAGATTATTGGATTCTATGAAGAACATCAACCGCTGGGCTATCATTCTTTCAAATAGTTTAGTTATACAAAACGTTAGTCTGACTGGACGATAGGAGTCCATCTTGCTAGCCGGTTTGTTGGCTTTAAGTAATGGGATGTTGGTGGCGTTTCTCCATCCTTGCGGACTTCTAGTTCCCAGGACCACTTAAAGCATTTCAGGACTAATTTTCTCATTTTCATTCCAAACGTTTTGATGAAAGGAGGGCATATTCTGTCATCGCCTGGGGCTTTTTTACTCTTGATCCTAACAATTGCATTGTCGATTTCCTCCATTGAAAATGGGACAGTGGATTCAGATTCCGCGTTCTCTTCTCTGAGCCTAATCTTTACTCTCCTGTTCAACTTTCTGTCCTCTTTGTTTAACTGGAGGTGGCTTATCTCGCTGTAGAATTTCATGATAGCGTCAGCTTTATCCTTGTTGTCATGTATTTCTTTACCATTATGAATGAGGGGCTTGTTTCTGTTGTTATTATCCGGATTTCCATTCAGAGATCTTATCACATCCCATGTCTTCCTTGGATCTGAAGAAATTTCGGTGCTTTCCAAGAATTTCTTCCATCTCTTTCTCTTCTCTAATGAGTGTTTTTACCTCTGCGCGTGTAACTTTCCATTCTTCTCTCTTGTTGGCGATGTCCTTATGTAGCGCGTTTCTTTCTTTGATCGACTTCTGGATGTTTTCGCTCATGCACGTCACGTTGTTTCTTCTGATGGGATACCTGCTTACGTCCCATGCAGCGCCATCCTTCTCGTTTCGGTCTTTGGTGGGTCGCTCCTTAGGGGTTGGCTGCGCGTGTTCTGGGATGGTTGTCTGGGAGTCTTCTGGCCTTCTTGCAGGCTACTCCAGCGTGCCTGATCCTGACTTGATGATAGGGAGGGATATTCATCTCCATCCGCAATGCTTCCACTGAGGTGGTGGACAGTTGTCTGGTGACAGCCCTGATCGCTTTGTTCTGGACCCTTTCCAGCTTTTCCATTTTGGTCTCCGATAGCCAGGGCTTCCAGGCAGCCGCACAGAAATCCATGGATCCCCTGATGAGGGAATGGAACAGTTGACAGAGAGTTCTGCGTTTGCACCTCCACTCGTGAGTTGCTACCGCTCTGAGGAGCCGGCATCTCTGGTCCACTTTTCTGCACACTGTGTTGGTTGGCTTCAAAACTGATTGTTCGGTCCAGGGTGATCTCCAGGAAGATGGGATGATGATCGGTCTTGAGCGTTTGGTCCCCGATCTTGACTATTGGCTGATGCTTGACTTCGGCGGCGTCCATCAAGAAAAAGCCGATCACGCACTTTTCATTCAGCTTGAGCTTGACTGCTTTGCTCCAGACCGCGATCTTGCTCACTGCTTCTTGAACTTTTATTGTGGCCGCCTCCTTTCTCCTGTCCTTCGCCCAGAGGGCTACGTCGTCTGCGTAGAGAGAGGCTGTGATGCTCATCTGAAGGACCTGTTCCAGTGGGTCTATGTAGAAGAGAAGTGGCGAGAGCACTGATCCTTGGGGCACTCCTTGGCGAAGTGGGAGTCTGCTACCCAGAAGAAGGCGTCACACCATTTGACGAAATGGAGCAGCACTCCTTTTTTCATCAGGATTTGGAGGAGCTTGCTACGTCACACAGTGTTGTAGGCTTTGGAAAAATCTAACAAGGCGAGCACTGATGTCCCTGGAATCCATCGTGAATGTCTTGGGTTAATCGCAGGACTTGATCCTCGCATGATCTAAGTTTTCGGAAACCCGCTTGGCTGTTGTTGAACCATGCTCTGTTCTCCGCGAGGTATTGGAGACGTGCCGGGATCATGAGCTCAAGTGTCTTACCGACACAGGAGGTGAGCGAAACTGGTCTGTATGACTGAATGGCTCCCGCTGGTTTGCCGTTCTTCAGAAGGAGGATGACTGTAGCGTTCCTCCAGCTTTGGGGACAGTAAGATTCGGTCCAGAAGCGGTTGAGGCAGTAGAGTAGGCATTGTCTTCCAATTGGCCCAAGGTTTTGAAGGAAATGGGGCTCAGCTTCGTCCTCTCCTGCTGCTCCCTTTTGGACGCATCTGCGACAGTGCTGAATTTATTTCTTCGAGGTTAAATGCTGAGCAGCATTCCTCGTCAACTTGATGAGATCTCAGATGCTTTCTGACTTCTCTGTGTATGTGTGTCTTCCTTCGTGATGGTAAGCCTACTGACAGCTGCATATTCAGTCATGAATGCGTTAGCCTTGGCCGAGTCTCTCCAAGAAGAACCTTACCTCTGTGGTTGAGGGATTTTTTCCAGGGGGTTTGTTGACGCCGTTGCTCAGGGCTCTCATGGTGCCCCAGACTTCTGACATGTCCGCATCTGTGTCCAAGGCTTCTACATATTCACTCCATTTCTTCTCTTTCTCCTGCCTGACGACGTCTTGGACATGTCGACATGCTGCGACCCATTCCTCTCTGTTATCCGAGATTGTTCTTCTGAGCCTGTTCCTGATCTTGCACGCCTCTCTAACCGCTGCACTCATCCACGGCTTTTTCTTTCCTGTAGTCCTTCTCATCCCTATGTGTCTGGTTGCAGCCTCCTTCATCTTTATTGTGAGCGTGGTCCAGTCTTCCTGTTTCGCAATTGATATTTGCATAGCTTTCTTCCAGTTCCTGCGTGTAAGCCTTCCAGTCCGCTTTAGGCCAGTTCCAGCGGAGCACTGCCTCAATCCCTAGCTGCCTACAGTCAATGCTCATGTTGATTATGCTGAGGATCGCCTCGTGGTCTTATCCCACGTCTTTGATGGTGGACCAGATGACCCTCCCCACCCAGGATCCTTTTATGATGGAGAGATCCGAGCTACTAAGACCGCCCGTCCCGGGGTTAAGCCTAGTGACAGCCCCATCGTTTAAAGGGAGCATATTGTGGTCAGCGCACCAGTCTTCAATAACTATCCCCAGCTGGTCTTCAGTATGATTGTCACACAGGGGGCGTGTGCATTGAGGTCTCCTCCGATGAACACTTCCTCGCCATTTGGGAGGCACTTCAAACCCAATTTCTCTGACTGTTGTTGCTGCATTGTAACATATTTCAGTATTATGTAGTGTAGTTATAACATACCTATACCATACACTTCCAAAATATGAAGGAAACTGCAATATTTAATATATGTATACCTATGCAAAACAGTTTACACTCAAGCAAAGTTAACTATTTTATATACCTACTATATATTATTTAAAATATATAATTATTATATATGCATTATATTATATTATTAATAATATGTGTTTATACATATATGTAATAGAAGTTATCGGTGTATTTATACAAATACTAGCCTGAATATATGGAAATATCACGCTCTAATGCATTTAACACAGTTAATTTTTTACTATAGGTATTATTTATTTTACACATATGGTACATCGTTTGAAATAAGGATTGATATGTATTTAAATAAATATCTATGTATATATACATAGATATACAAAAGGGATTAATTTAAGATGCCACAATACATAAATATCAACCCTCAGTTAACATTATACTCTCTAAACGCTCTATATACTAATTGTGTAAACATTTAATTTTGTTTGGACGCATTTGATATAACCTTTTCAACAATCTTGTCTGATGAAATATGCGATTTTAAGATTCAAATCTCAGCCATCTCTATTTGATATGATGTCGATGCATTTGTTCTGTCGCCCATATCTATTTGATCGGGAAAACCTAAAAATCAGTTTTTTCTAAATAGTGTACTATAGAATTTTGAAGTAGAATAACTTTTCTCAATTTTTCTTTTCTTTTACATTGATGTTATATTTTTAGTCATTCATTGTTATTTCAGTATCGTTCTTGTGACATGATCATATTCACTCGAGTTGTGACAAAGATAGCCACTTTATCTGGCACTCTGCCGACACTAACTGAAATACAGAGTACGAAAATTGTCCTTAAACCTGAGGAGCAACTTCTATTGAGGTTTGTACCTGCCCATGCTTTACCGATTTATTGGTTGAATATATGGAACAGTAATTAGTTTACCCAGTTGTAAGCGTTACGTATATTATTAAATTTATATATTTGATAGTAGTCTTCAATCCAAATAATATATATGTAGTAGCTTGATTTGTGTGTCACTGACTCAAATGAAAATTATGTGTTATATTGTTTGTATTCAGAATCCTTTGTTGGATTGATTAATATGAAGATTTTGTCTAATGCTTCAAAAATTGGTATCAGATAATTCTCAGAATAGAATACACACTATTCCACGATTTTTTGTCTCGAATTAAACTGACAATAAGAAGCGCTGTTAATGTTTGTATTAATTCTAGTACATAGTTAAATATTAGGTAGTCAATGGTAGAAATATTTGAAATATGAATGAATCTCCTTCTGCCCTACCAGTTTATAATGTTGAGAGCATAGAGTACATACGTGTACTCTATGATTGAGAGGAAATAGTACCAGTTTTACTAATTTTGTTTTATAATAATTTGTTTATTTTGAATATATATATATATATTATGTTTTGTAAATCAATATGTATTATATATAACTTTTTACATTTATAACATATGAAGGTATTATTCACAACATCATTATAATAATATTGCTGCATCGATATGTTCACAATTTTTAATCCGCTTTTTATGTCATTGCAAATGTAATGCTAAAATTAATTGAAAGAATATAATCATTTAAAACATAAACCTATTTATTTTTACCATTTAGTTGTCATACCCTAATGGAATACAAGGTGTTTTGATACTTTGTGTACAATTTTCAGCGTACACAGAATAATAAATTTCATAATGCTTGATATTGCCTCGTTAAGTGTGTACGTGCGGAGACATGAGAGAGAGACAACTCGTAAAAGCCATGATCGCTTCCCTACCCGTGTGGGATCGGGTAGGGAATATGTTGTATTGTTCAATTATTTCTTAAAAATCTATGCCTCTTTCTCTAACTGACATCAGCTACACACCGGTGCTGAACATGGTTTCTCTGCGTGTACGAGTGAATCGTGTGGGTGGTGCACCTGACCTTGAATGTCCGGTGAGAATTTCCGGTGCTGTGGAGCAGTTCCCTCCACCTGCTCCCACTTCGAGTTCATGCTCTGCTGTTGTCGGCCGATTAATGGGCCCCGGGAATCGTGTGCTCATACACATAATTAACATCTTGAAGGATGAAGTTACCATTAACTTAATCGTCTCGGAGAAAACTGGTTAGTGTATATTATATGTATATATAATTATTTCTTTGCTACAGTGTTTATATCTTTGAATTGATTTTAATCTCTTATTTTTTAAAGCATTTTCTTTTCACTCTTATATGCGTATATACAATGCTTATATATATTATATATTATATGTTTGGTGCATAATCTAAGCATTACCTAATGCTTATTGGAAGCATCCGTAGACTATAGTTCTTATAAACATTTCTTTTAGCTTGCAAGTCATTCCAGCCCAACCCTAACAACACCCTCTCTGTGAACGACTCACTGTCAGGAAATCTGACAGAAACTATAGCCCCTGCAACTTCAGACAGCGACAACCTGGGGAACACCTCCAGTTGTAATTTACTGAGGCCTCTTACTCGTGTATCACTCATCGGGGAGTTCCACTACCGGTTCACGAACCACAAGATCATGGTCCACTACCAGAACTTGCTCTTCATACCCCTAAGGAGGGTCTACATCCTTCCCTTTGAGTTGACTCCTGGTATTGATACGGGAGGCACCTTGGAGTTAACAGTCAACATGACTCGCTATCAGCTAGCTGGATTCAGTTCTACTGAGGGTGTTCCGCCTGTAGGTTGCTTTATTTTATAAAATAGTCTTAGCTCTTAAAATATATAGTTTTTAGAAAGACGCGCTCAGGAAATTCCTAGAAACCATTAGGAGGAAATTTCCGCATAACAGGTGATTACTTATTTAATGGAGAGTTACTGTTAGCTCTATAAATTGTGTCATTTGATCTGAAATGAAGCAAACATTATTGAAAACATTCGTTGCCTATTTTTTTTTATAATTGAGGCAAGTAAAAATGTGTATATATTTGTATTCAAATATCTTATAATAATTTATTTTCGATAAATAATAATTGATATAAAAATAATGTATATTATAGATGGTAAATATATATTATTATTTATTAAATATTATGTTATATATTTATTACTGAGGCCTCATATACATTATACATATAGAGACTCGATGTATATTATATAGTCTTAATAACCATACATTAATTATACATTTTGAGTTTGACTCTTATTGATTTCATATGCATCGCATTGTACATTTTTGTCCTTATAAAATCGTTGTATTTTATTATATGTGATGTAAATGGGTAGATGAAAAGTATTTAAGCACATAAATGTTTTTATATAATATAATATAAGTTGTGTGTAAAATATAATTTATTGTCTGTATATCTAAAATTGTTTTACTACATAAACAATTTAATTGCTGTGAATTTTAAAAACATTCTTTCGCAAAAGCTTTCGGGTATCTAAATAGTAGTATAAAACTGCACACAATAAGAATCGAAACTACATGTTTAATTACTTTATGGTCTTAACTAAGTAATGAATTACATGGAATGAAACTTTCACATATAATCTGAAAATCTTTATATTAATTATATTATGTTGTTGCAAGCTGATAAAATTATGAAAGCAAAATTATTAACCTATTCATTAAATGGAATCCAATTTTTGAACTAATAACAGGAAATTAATTTTGCATGAAATACCCGTGGCTATTTAGTTAAGTATTGGTTAATGCTCATTTCTCTCTACTGCAATGTAGATGGCTCGCAATCTGACAGTACGAGGGTGCCTTTCCCAGTTCATGATGATCGCCAGTGATCTCATTGACAACGACTGGGATAACCTCGCCAACTGCACCTACCCAATACGCTTGGGGATCTCCAGCCCCGTTACCATTAGCAATGTGAAACATCGCCAGACGGTTGTCCAGCTGCTCATCCCATATCCCAAGGAGGGCCAGTGGTACCTTTCCCTTGGAATCCGTTGCACTTCTCAGAATCCGTAAGTCAGCTAAAAAACGCATGCTTTCATCATAACCTATATCTCCCAGTTGTAGTAGGTACTTTTTATCTTTGTCACTTACTTGTTGTACGACATTAACTCTTTAAATTGACTGTTTTATTACAACTATTCTGCACAAATTATTAACTAAACAATTTTCCATAATATTGTCTTTGGATAATTCAATATATAACATTATGCATTTTTATGTATTAAGACAACTTAAAATGTATTTTAAAATATGCTCTGCGCGCTTAATTGAACAAGAAGTCAAAAACCTTTGAAACGGTGGATTAATTAGCAAGTTCAATTAAAGACTTTTCTGTGATTTAAATAACTTTTTGAAATAATTTTTACAACAAAAATTAAGTTCATTATTCTTTATTTGTTTGAAATTATTAAAATCAGGTGACTTTAAAATAGCGATTAGACTAGATTGAATCAATCTTAGATTGGCAAAAGCTACTTTCTGAATAACGATTGACAGATTGGCGGAAGAATATTCTCGTCAGAAAGTCTCAAGTCTACCGTGCGATCAATCTAAACAAGATTATATTAATCCAGTCGCGATTATAAATTCAAAATAATTGACATTTTGCAAATTAGTTTAACTTTAATGTAAAATGTTACCTTATATTTAGACAGCAGTAAAATCATATTAACATTTTTTAGAATGCTCATCATCACATCTGTAAATATCTAACAAAAAGTAATTCATTAAAGATTTGGGAAAAAGTTTCTAACGAAAATAAAAAGCTTTTTATAAAAATTTATATTAGCAATATTAACCAATCGTAAATAAATTAGTTAAAACATTGTTGTGGTAGTGAACAAGATTTAAATAAAAAAGAAAAAACCAAACAGTTGTAGGATCGTTTATTATAAAAGTTCAAATGTTTTCGGATATACAATATTCTTCATCAGGAAATATAAAAGTACTTGATGTACTCTTTTTCTCGTTCTGATAATTTTATCGCACTTGTAAATTTCCTGTTGACGAATATTGTATATTCGAAAACTATTGAAATTTTATAATAAAAGATCCTAAAACTGTTTGTTTTTATTTTTTATTTAAATTAGTTAAAACTACATACTTTACAACAATTATAAATATTAAAAATACGTTTTTTAATCTTTAATTTGAAACCAAGTATTACGTATTTAATTAACGAAAATGGCAAAATTATTAATAAATAGAAGTACAAACTTATCTAAAATACCTGCAGAACACACACTCAAAGTCTAATCGCATAATAAATTCAGCTCGATTGAAAAACGATTAACGTACAGGTGGTTAAAAAAAGCTTGTATGTTAAAGGATTAGTGATACCGTGATATTTAAAAATTGTTTATAGCGCCAGTCGTGAAAATGTCTAGTCGCGCGATCAGTCTAATTTAATCCAATTGAAAAGTGATATCTATTGTATTGCACATTTTAATTAGCATATTATATTTACTATAATTATGTTAAACCCTAGTATTAAAGTATTTTTCATTTGATAGGATTTTTTATAGAATTGACTAAGAATTTATAAATCAATTGTACATAACATATTTTCCTGTCCCGTCTCCTTTCCTTGTTTATTTTGCAACGCATAGCAACCCAGCCCAGAAGCTTTTATACTATCCTCTTGCGTAGTTTTTTGTAGTGTAGTTTACCCCAGGAAAGAAAGATATTTATATATTCCTTTATTTGTTGAATGACGCGATCAGGCGACTTTGCAACTGTGTGTAATGTCTGAGTTTCCCCTTAGACACACACACTCCTTCTCTTTCTAACCTTAAGCTAGTTTATCATTTCTGCTGATGAGAAGATATCATCAAAACCCTTATACATAGGTACATACTACATTGCTTAACTATTTAAGAAACATAGGCATTAACTTGATGTCAAATATGAAACAGAGTATAGGTACCTATTTACTTTTTAATATTATATTTCATATCTATAATGTTTTTTTTATTAGTGTAAAAATAATAAATACGTTCTTTTAAAATAAATCTCAAAAGTACTTATTATTTAAAGTTTATTCCATTAAGATATAAACAGATCAATTATTTATTATGTAATAAAGCAGAAAAGCTTGTAGATAATACGTCGATGCGTAATATTGATACCCGAATTTTTGATATTTTTGAAGAAATATTATTAATTTGAAAAATATAGAAAATACTTTAAAAATGATATAAATTATAATTTTAAAGTATTTTCCATATTTTTCCAATTAATTTCAATATTTGAATATGATTTGATTGCCACCATACATTGGTATTTTTCTTTCCATTTCCTACATTTCTTTTATAATTTTTTAAAGTTCTGGCAAATATAATAAATTATATATAGTAAATGCTAATGTTACCTAATACATTTTTTTCATTTTACACATTTTATTCTTTTATGCCTAATCAGTTTTGATGAACATCGAAAATCTAAAGAAAGTCCTTATTATGATATTCAAATAGTAAAATCGTATGACTACACCTTGTAAAGAAATGTACAATTTCTAAATATCCTAGCATTGTCTGAATTTTTCTTTGATCTTTTAAAGCTTGCTTCTAAAGATAGCTTTTTCTCTTTTAGTAATAAATTTTATAAACAACTTTTTGGCTTCTCGATGGGAAATCGTCTCTCGCCGATTTTAGATGATGTTTTCTTATAAAATATTAAAAGTGAACTATTTCCCAAATTTTCTGGTTCGTTATGTTATCATAGCAATAATTTATCTATTGTTTATCCAGTTTTCTTAAATTCACCCATGAATCAATGGGACACCAATAATTTAATCACTTTCTTAATATTGTTATTTTCAAAATTAATTATTCTCTTAACCCAATCCATACCAGACTATTTTGCACATGCATGCGTGCATTTTCCTTATAATTGTTAAACATCCTGGCGGAATAGAGTTTTAAAACTGAGCAAATAGGTAAACAAGGATTTTTTGTAACACATTTCATAGTAATAAATTATAAATATTTATGTATATGAATAAAAAAATTTCATAAAAATTATCGATAAAATTTTGTTTTCTTCAAGCTAAATACAAAAAATATATTTATTGTGATTCATGATTTATTTTATGAAACTAACCAGTTACCTTACTAATCATTGTTACTTTGGCTACGTCAATAGCCGAATAGTTCTGAGCTCGCTTTCATCTTCAATTTGACTCAAGGCAAAACAAACCATTCATTTCAGAAATCAAAAAGCAATTTCTTAACCTGCTTATTTTTCTCCCTAGTGTTGATAGATAATATATATTTACCTTCACGCACCTACATACTTGTGGAAGAGAATGGATTGGTGAATTATTTATATGAAGTGATTCGATTGGTTTAGAAGCTGGATAAATCTACAATGAAATGACTGCATAAATTAAGTGATATATTTCTGTTATTTGCAATATTTTTAAAATTTCAGATTTTATCGATTTTTTGACATTATTCAGTGTTTTCAGAAAAACAATACGTCACAAGTATTATAATATAGTATCTAAGCAATAAGTTAATTTTAATAAGTATCCAAAGAATAAAATTAATCTATTTTGAAATTTTTATTTTTTTATTAAACGGTATTTATTACCAAGTCACGTGACCGCTTCGATTTGTACTTATTTTGGTGATTATTTTATGATTATCTATAAATTTGATTTTATAATGTAATTTTATAATGTAATTTTATATTGTTTATTTTCATTATGTAACACTCCTAAAGTAAATTTTCTTCGATATTTATTTAAAGTCATGTACCCTTTGTGTCCCTGTCTTGATTGATAATGTTTAACAGTTACTAACCGAAATGTCTCAGATTATAATTTTATATTTTCAATTGTGGGGGTTTTTACTTCTCTTTTGTGATCTAGATGAAGAAGTGGCAGTCTAATTGCGAGTAGTAAACACAATTATAGCAATACAACTAATGTTGTGTTTATTGTTAATATTTTTGTATGATACTATATAGGTTTTTCCGATCAAATATAGACGGGCGACAGAACAAATGCGTCGACGCCCGATCAAATAGAGACGACTGAGATTTGAATTTTAAAATCGATTATTTCGTCAGACCAATGACAAGGATATCAAATGCGTCCAAGCAAAATTAAGTCACGTGTTGACACAATTATTATATGGAGCGTTTAGAGATTATAATGTTAACTGAGAATTGATCTTCATGTATTGTGGCAATTTTAAATTAAGGCCTTTTATATATGTATAATACAGTGGCGGCGGAGCCTATGGGGCCAGGGGGTCATTGCCCCCTCCCCCTGATAAATGACTTAGGAGGCCAATATATCATTTGCCCCC
>JAYRBW010094170.1:0-20745 GCA_036023295.1 Invenusta paracnida
TTTAAAAATCACTACAAATTGGAATTTATATTTCTTTGTGCGCATAAGGAAATTACTTATAAGTACCTACCACATAGTTTATGGTTTGTTAAATGAATGTGAATTTTGTAACTATAAGTTTATAAATACCTAATAATATTTTCATATAAAATCCATTTGGCAATTAGTTATTTTAGTGTACAGTGAAAAATGAAATATAAAGCAATATTGAGGTCTCAATATTTTGCGGCATATATAATAATAATAATAATAAAACTATATTTATAAAGCGCTTAAAAGCATGAAGCTTCTCAAAGCGCTCATATATCTAATACATTATATATATATATATATAACGTATTAGATATATGCTGCCAAATTCGATTACAATTTAATTTGCTGAAAGTTATAACCTTTGAAAACAAATATATGTGCTTCTATATGAGTGTGAATATAATTATAAAATATACATACATACCTGAACAAAAACCAGGCATTGAGGATCATTCATTGGAGCAGGTGTAGACCAAGTTTTACAAACCATCGCTGGGATTTTCTTGCCACATTGTAGTGGCTCAGCACTCCATCGGCAAGATTGATGCCCCCCATCTTCTTGTTGTAGTTGCCAATGGGAGTTGGACGGTTGTAGGCCTCCACCAGATTGCCTTGGCGAATCCTTTCCAAAGGTGTGGGATCAGCGTCACTCAATGAGGAGGAAATAAAAATCTTTCTTGTCATGAAATCGTATGGCAAGTAGGGGTCCTCTGAGGTAAAAGTGTGCCTCAAGTCTGAATCCGATAAGACATAAAGATTAAAATTAATTTCTTTGTTAAAAATATGTAAATTTTAACTAGGTAATATAATGATACCAATTACACTGCATTCAATAATACCTATATATATATAATATAGATTACAATATTTCTATATATTTTTATATATTGATGAATATTCAAAATACACATCATATAGTGCAAGAACAAATGTAACATATTTTTATGATGAATATTCTATATAATACACCTTTAGTCTAGTACATTGCATATTATAAATTTGCAAATAATAATTACCTTGGAAGACGTCCATGTTTTAGTCTCTCTGGAATGCCTCTCCCCTTCGCGATGGTTCCAGATGCAGTCGTTTGTCGTTGTAATAAAAACTCTTGCAACTGAGAAGAGTTGTCGTAGTTGTCTACTAGACAGTGGTAGCCTTGGTCGAGGAGTCCTGTCCGATCCAGCAAATGGACCACTATTCGCTCAGTCAAAGAGAGTTCACCAATGCCAGGAACATCATGGGCCCATGTGTTCACGTTCTCTCTCCCAGTATACATCTCAAAGTCAAATATGTAACCTTTGGAATCGCACAAGCAGAAGAGCTTGATTCCAAAGTGAGCCCTCTTCATTGGTAAATACTGCTGGAAGCTGAGTCTGCCTTTGTGTCGAAGAAGTGCTTCATCAACTACAACTTCTCTGTACATATAGATAAAAATAAAAATGATATAACATAATATAATATAAATTCTATATACATACACATCTTCCATAACATATATTTAGGGCCTATATACAAATTTAGGGTATATTATAGTATATCGTGATGTTATAAATAATTTATATATATATGTATTTATATTTTCTCAATTACCAATAGTTTCTCTGTATTTAATATACAGAGTATATAAATAATTATACATTAGAAAAGTTGTGTAAAACTATAGTTTGGGGTGTTATAATATAATTTGGAATTGTTTAGTATAGTATAGAATATAAAAAATCAAGTTATTATCTATGAATTTGTTCAAAGGTGTTTTATATAGTCATGCATATTAATTTCATATAAATTTCCTATCTACAGAAATAAATGAAAAGACTCATATGTTATCTATAACAACATACATATTTATTTACCTTTCTGGACAATAGACTTGTCATAGTCTTTGACAAAGCTCTTGACACAATGGTCGGACCCGAGATTGTCAATCTCCGGGGATGACGTCTTCAGGCAAAGTAAAACGCACAAAACGTAAAATTTGCAGAAACTGATCTCTCCGCATAAGAGTTTGGTGCTTGAACAGCTCCGATGCATGCAGCTTGCTGTTAGACCAGTAGAGATGGTACTCCGGTTTCACTGTAATGCCCATTACCAGAACTATGGCGAACCACTCCCGGAGTTCTTGAGGGTTGGTGTCGTGCCATCCGATCATGTTGTTCGCTGCGTTCAGGTTAGGTTCAGCGGCAGCACGGGCATTTGTAAATATAGCTATCTGTTGCCATAAATGTTCAGTTAAAAACAAATTTACAAAATCTAGTTCACCTCCTGCACGTAAAAAATCTTCGTCAATATCAGGGGATAAACCCGGAGCACCAAAAAAAAAAGGAAGGTCTTCAGCTCTATGGTCTAAACCTGGGAAAACTTCTGCCCACTGATGAGCAGCTACATCTATGGAAGAATCAGATGTAAGAGAAGAAAGTGATGACACAGATGGTGAAGAAGACAAAAGAGAAGAAGAAGAAGAAATTACAGAGCCGGAGCTAGACATAATGTACAAATTAATTCAAATGATCAAGATACAATAATATATACCTATAAGGTACTATAGGTATAATAATAATATATAATAATACAATAAATGTATGTAATAATGTAAGGCAATAAAGTAAAATGAGAATACAGATATATACCTAATAAGGCAAAACTGAAATTGATATAATATGATAAGATGTGATAATACGATAATTACTAAGGTATACAATTATATATATATATATATATGCTAATAATAGAATTATATAGTAGATGTACAGGTATAAGATAATAATACACAAAATAAGGTAATACAATTAACACAAAAAATACAATGTAGTAAAAAACAGAGAAAACGAATGAATAGGAAGTAACAATGGTCAGTAAAGAGCAGGAGAATTTGTGAATAAGCAGCGTTTATCTGTCCATATACATACAAGGCTCGCAAAAAATAACATTGATGCTACCAAATTCTTATTAGCCAATCAAAATATTCGAAAGTAGCGCGCATGTTCATCACTTAGCTTGTCTCAGCCAATACAATTTCAAACCCCATTTTACTGTCCTTTGCCCAGCGGTATTGAAACTAAAACAGGTGACATTCATCCAGCGGCCTATATGAATCATTGTACGTGTATTTCAGTTATAGCTATTTTTAGAAATGCATTAATTTCTATTCTAAAGTTTTGATCAAACGTTGATCGCCCCGCTGGGTGAGTTAACTTCAATTTTGTATCAAACGTTGATCGGCCCGTCGGGAAAAGGTTAAGCCGCTTAAGTATTCTTTGCATTTTCATTCTTTATGCTGTATTACTTCTATTTTATTGTATTTCTTGGAGTTGGTGAGTCCGTTAAAAATACATTGTTTATGTTTGTATTACTTCTATTTTATTGTATTTCTTGTAGTTGATGAGTCAATCCGTTAAAAATCCATTGTTTAATTTACATATTCGGTTTTTATGTTTAATTTTGTTCCTTTCATTTTATATTTTCAGTATGCAGTATTTTTATCTTTCACTTCATGTTATATATTCCGGTTGTATATTATTCATTCTTTGTTAAAAATAATGTCTTGTCTTTAATTTGTGTTTTATTAATGTTATATTTTAACTCGCTTCATATTATATTATATTTATATTCCGACTGATAATGATTATTCGAATTTAACCGAAGATTATCGCTTATAAAATATCCTACATTGTAAATTTTCAAATTGGCTTCTTTCTGCTTATTATACAGTGTCATTGCTGTTTTTAAATTGCTTGTTTTATGAAATAGTTTTGTTGTTGATACAGATCCTAATGAGTACCTATTCGTTATCAAAAATTGTGTCATAATTATTATTTTACAAACGAAATTATGACACGAAGGTCGATAATAGCATATGTTTTTGGTGCACTTCTCATGAGTAAAACCTTAATATTTATTGAACTGTTATAAATCTAATCTATTCGTACTTACTATTTAGCACAATATATTAAAACATAAACTTCAGTTATTAAAGCTAGATAATTCACCAAATATTGATTATTCTCTAATCTATTGGAATACGCTTAATAATTAGCATCTGAACCTACCTATTATTAGAAATGAGCACAATGCAAGCACAAATACAAAGCTGTGCACTCTGTACATATATATTTTAGTACTGACAGCACATTTCATTAGTACAACACCCCGGTATTCTACCATCTTTCTCAGTATTCCAGATTATAATTCCCAATATTACATAGTAAATAGTTGACGATTACTATAAGGGCAAGAGGTGTGGGTTGAATGCATTGACATTTATATTTGTACATAACCTAGAAAAGTCATTCAACAGACCAGAGGGACTTGATTAACAGCTTACAAAGATCATGATGGACAGCGTTTTGGATCAGGGTTTGACCGACCTTTGACCCACTCACTAATATTGGAAGAATTGGAGTGCATTATTCATATACTTATATAGGTACTTAATATAATTGTTGAGTGATTTTATTTGCATTTGTAGCATACTGTCTGTGAGGACACGAATTTAAACAGGTATTTATCTTATTTATTAATTGAATTTATTGTGTTAAATATTCAGGGTGGCCCATAAAAATATGTATCAAAAATAATTATATTTATTTATTGTATATTTTACTATTTATATCGAATAATATGTATATAATATGTATAGAGAAGGTAGTTGTACTGTTTCTAACCAAATAATAACACGTATGTACAATAAATAATCACTATAATGTTAATCGGTAATCATCATGGCGTAATCTCTCGCCATTTTGCGAATAATAACACGACAACGCTTGGGAATGGATGATATTAATTTCCGAGATTGTCGGGCTGTTACGGATTTCCAAAATCATCTTATCTCCTCTTTAAATTGGGCTAGATTTTCGATGTCATGTTCTAAAGATGTAAGGTGGTTGTGTAACATCCCCCATACATTCTCGATAGGCCAAATGTCGTCACATTTGGGAGCTAGTACGTCAACAAGAATTCTTTGCAACCAGTGTCTATCAACAGCCTCTAGAGAAACACGAGTCCGATGGATAGAGGCGCCATCATCTTGCCAAATACTTTCGTGTGGTTGATAAAGACGTCGCGCTGCAGGAAAACTGTCATGTTCAATGAGGTCCACATACATCTCGCAAATCATCGTCTTTTTCTGTCTCCGTTGAAACTCCCAGTGTTCATCTATCCAGTTTTCGACAAAAACGGGCTCATTACTGGATATTAAACACTTGTACGAAACTCCACCCCAAAGCATATATAGCCTGCTGAAAGCTTCTCAAGGTGGACTATACCACCTGCAGTATCTGCTTCAGCTCGAGATCTGGACCATATCACATCATTCTTGGAATTGGATAAATTGTTTATTCTGAACATCTTACTAAAATTAGTGTTGATCAACTGTGTGAGTCGGTGTCCTCTTTCATTTATGGCCTATTAAGTTAGTTAACAGCCATCGGCAAAACTGAACCTGTCTATGCTTATGTTCATCTGCAATTTTTGATGATCGTGTTCGATGATAAGGCTTCAAATTTGCAGTCATATAGTACAGTCATAAATATAAAAAACATGTTGGTACCTTTTTTATGGGCCACCCTGTATAGATCAATTAGAATAAATATCAGTTTACTCTGTACATCACTGTACATGATGAGAGAGGGCCATTTGATGAGCGATGTCATATGATGAATGATGTCATATGATGTAAAGTGTCATTAAAAATTACACATTTAAAAAAATGTATCTGTAAAATATAAAAAAATGCAGGTGTCATTTGATGAGTGGTGTCATTTGATGAGTGGTGTCATAAACAGATACCCATTGAAATTCGTGAATAAATTTGTCCGTGGATGATCCATCCCTGCCAAACTAGAGGAAAATTCAGCAAAAATTCTGAATAAAGCATCAGCACCTTAATAATTGCGATATTCATGATCATTCTCGACAGGCGTCTTTTATTTTACCAAACGATTCAAGTAGTAATTACAATTTTATTAACAAAGTTTTTAACCATACGAGCTACTGAAAACCTACTTATAGACGTTATCAATTAAGGATTATCAAAGGAAGACTTATGGTAGCCCAGTATTTCTCAACCAACACCTAGAAACGATTACCAACAGATCAGGTTGCATAAATTTATTACATAGTGCATTGGGCTTTTTAAAACTAAGGGGCAATCAACTATAAGCCATTTACTCTATGACAAAGATTATATAAAAATGTTTTAAGACTGTCTTATATAATTTTTTCTCAGATATTCTCACCCAAGCTGGCGAATTTGAGCTCAAGTACACCTCAAGGCTCGTGCTGGCCTCAATCCTTTGGCTCCAGTACATGGATGACCTCTTGTAGGGAGCACCTGCAAGCAGCCTCAGCATCACCTACACCGACGACATCTCTCCGACATGGAAAACGCCTTTTAGTTGGCGTCAGGCGATACCGCGAGGGGGGTTCGAAGTTCTCCGCAAATCTGGACTCCCACCATCACGGACCTTCAGGTATGGAGATGGGTGGAGGGCCTTTCCCTGGAGTTGCGAGGACGTTGGGTTTTTGGTTGCCGGGGGTTGTAATTCAGACTATGACCCCCGGCGACTCCTTCCCCAGTCTGTGGACGTGGAGGAGAACCCGGGTCTTGCGGGTGAGGCCTGCTATGTCTGAGGTGTCAACCTCAGACGAGATGCAGCGCCTCTCCAGTGTTACGCTGACAGTGGCAGTGTATGCCATAAGAAATGCCAGGGGGGTTAGGCTGTCTTTTCAGTACAATAGTCTTACTGGCTGTATGTATCCATAAATACATGTTTCCATCTACTGCCGCATCTAAATGCTGAGAAGTGTCTATTTGACATGCAATTAAAAGCTATTTTCTAGTCTGTACTGGAAAAACAGGTTAAATTGACCAATAATAATTGGCTGTTGAGATTGAGAAGGTGTTTATCAAATAACGCTAGTTATGAGTCTCGGACAGTTAGGCACATGTAAGGCTGCATTCGGGACATAGCCATATAGTGAATGAGGGAGGTCTTGGACTTGACGAAGCGGTTCATTCCTTCTGATGGAGTCGTCCAGGTCGCAGCTCTGTAGGATATTCTTGGAATTGGTAGTTGTCGATACTGTCGGCCTATCGGTCAAGCATACTGCAGTTGTCAGTGTTCTTCCCTTTGCTAAGCCAAGACACTTCACAGTTGTCTGTCTGAAATAAAATAAAATTATGGATGATATAATTACGGAAATAATTGAGAAATAATTGGAATGCGTAAAGTTCTTTTTGAGCTGTGCAGTATTTGATCTCAGCTTTTCTAAGCGTGTGGCAATTGCTAATGTTACATAGGTTTTTCTATATTGTTTTGTATTTGAGAGAGGAATGCTCCAGCTGAAAAATCATAGGCATCTGAGTCCAGAATGAATGTATCTGCTACTAGAAAGAAATCGGGATAAGCAAGAATATCTGTGGACAACAAGCGATTTTTTAATTGAATGAATGCATTCTCTTGCACTGTGTTCCCCTTTAAGATTGTGTTCTTTTTAAAAAGCAGTTTGAAAAGAGAAGCAATATCAGCAAATGTGAAATGAATTTGCAATAATAATTAGCAAATCCTAAGAATGCACGTTGTTCATTAATATTGGTAGGGGATGCCCAATTCCGTATCTTGTTTGTCTTTTCAGGGTCGGTTTGGACGCCTTCTGCAGAAAATACATTGCCTAAAAATTGGACAGCGGGTTTGAATAAGTGGCATTTTTGAGGTTTGATCTTCATAATATATTTCCATAATTGCTGGAATACTACACTGAGCCGTTGAACAATATCTCGTTGGTCGGTGCAAATATTATAATATAATCTCAATTACCTTTGAGTACATCCAATTACACTGTGACTGTCAAATTATTCTTCTGTTAAATATGTACCACACCTAAATTAACCATGTAAATTATATGCTTGAATTTCTATATGCTATCGTTCTCATTATTAAAAGTTCCCATCATATCGATCTAATTTCTGTACATCATCCCTAATCCCGAACTACTGCGGCTGTCAGAGTTTTGTTATAAATATACATTATTATTATTATTATTATAAGCAGGCAGTATATTCTAGATCGGAAAGGATTAAATGCATCACTATTTAGAATAATTTGGTTGCATTTACAAGGCCAAAGGGAATTACTTTGAATTCATAAAGTCCTTTATGAGTTGCAAAGGCCGTTTTGGTCGATCTTCATCAGAAATACTATAATCTGTGGGGATTCTGGGCGCCTTTATCGAAACTTATAACACGAGTACCGTGGCCATTATTAAAGCGTTTCAATGAGAATGAATACTTTTCAATCTCAGATTTTAAATGCATTACTACATTTTATTCTACTTTAACCCCTACAACTGGAGTACTTAATAATAATAATAATATTTATATATTTGATATAGCGCCCCCATATTGATATAAATGTAAGCCGCGCTTTACAGTAACTGAACGAAATGTAATAGATATAATCGAAAATGTCTTATGAGAACATGAAATTCTATGAAAACATGTAGGTTTTCAAATAGGATTTAAAAAGTGTGAAAGTGTTAATGGCGCGTAATGAAGATGAAAGGGAGTTCCAAAGAGCTGGCGCGGCCACCAAGAAAGTCCGATTACCTGTATCGTCTGGTTCTGGCTATGGGACAGATGAGTGTAAACACTTATCGCAATATAAACACAATAACACGAAAAACTGGTCGAATTCAGGTGATTTTAACCATAAATAGGTGCTGTCGACTGCCGAGTAGAGCAGCCAGTGACATTGACAGTCACCAGATCTTTAAAATATAGTTGGGTCCTGATTTGTAGATGGCGTTGTATGTAAAAAGAAGCACTTTAAATTGAATGCATTTCTTAACAGGGAGCCAGTGCAACTGATGAAGTAGTGGTGATGTCGGTGTTCGCCATGGAGATTTGGTGAACAGACGTGCTGCAGAGTTTTGAATTCTTTGCAATTGGGATAGAAGTTTCCCGGAGATGTTTGTCAATACGGAATTGCAAAAATCAAGTCGGGATATTACAAGGGCGATTACAAAATATTTGATGCAATCAGATGGGAGAACTCGAGATATACTACGTATTTGACGCATCCAAAAGAAGCACGACTTACAAACTGAAGAAATGTGTTCTTTGAAAGAGAGACATGAGTCGAAGGTTATTTCTAGGTTACGAGCTGGTTGAACTGGTGCTATGGCGATTCCATTAAGATGCAAAATAATTGGACATTGGTGAGTGGCTTACTTGTATGTATGATTACATTCGTTTTTGATGGATTCAACTTAAGCTTGTTTGCCGCATCCATTGTAGAATGGATTCGAGACATTGCTCAACGATAGCTACAGAGTCAGTTGATGAGTCCATTCTGAGCCAGATTTGGGTGTCATCTAAGATGGTAGTTCACATTATGCGAAGCAATTATTTTGAAAATAGAGGCTGTGAAGAGTACAGGACCCAGAACGCTACCTTGAGGGACACCATAAACTAGGTTGTGGTCCTTGGACTCAGAGTTGGCAGCATGAACTGAAAAGGTACGTTCAGATAGGTAGCTGGAAATCCAGTCGGCCGCATTGCCCTGGATACCGAACTAGTCATAAAGGGTTTCAAGTAATATGGCGGCATCAATGGTATCAAATGCCTCTGAGAGATCGATGAGTACTAGTGGCACAATTTTTTCTTTGATGTCAATGTTAGTGACAATATTATCTGTAACATGTATTAAGGCAGACTCAACACTGTGGAAGGGACGATACGCATACTGATACTGATGAGCACAATATAGGTCGTTGGTTCCTATGTGCTCATGGAACTGAGAGGCGACGACACGCTCGATAGTTTTTCCAAAAAACTGTAGGTTGGAGACAGGTTGGTAGTTTGATAGGACATTCTTGTCGAGATTGGACTTCAGTAGAGGAGTTATAGAAGCCCGTTTATATAGGCTGGGGAAGCGGCTTTCAGTGAATCAACAATTCACAATAGTCCTTATGCAAGGTATTAAACAGGACATTGATGCCATTAATAAATAGCGAGAAAGCGGATCAACTCTGGATGATTTAATAGATTTAGTTAAAACCTTGCTGGTGTCATCATTCGTGCAATGGGTGAACTTGTCGAAGACTGGAGGGGCCTTCAGGGGAATTCAGGGATAACCTTTGGCATCGATATATTAGGTAAGTTGAGACGAATATTATCGATCTTTGTGTTAAAATAATCCGCTGAGGTGTTTGCGGGATCAGTAACAGAGGGTAGTGAAACAGCAGATAATGGATCAGCAAGCAGTTTAGTGGCAGTGTTGAACAGATTTTTTGATTTGTATTAGCAGATTCTGGAATGATTCGAGAACGATAGTATTCACTTTTAGCTGAAATGATTAAAGTACAAACCTCTCGTGCAGCACAATGATATTCAAGTCGATGAGTTTGGTCATTAGTCCGTTTAAAACGTTCCTCAAGGCGACGGCGGAGACGAAGTTTTGACATTATCTTGGGCGTCATCCAAGGATCTGAGAGTCGTATATTCTTGTTATGGCATAAGGGAGCATGATTGTCGACAATATCACGATGACTATTATGAATCCCGACAACAAGTTCGTCAACCGATGACGCCATAGAATCAACACACAATTCAACTGAGATGGACACATCATTACAAAACTTTGTTAAATCCACTTTGCGTAGTCTTCGGGACATAGTGGCAACAGGTCGTTGTTTTGTTGAGTTATCAAATACCAAGGTGAACGTGATTGCATGATGATCAGATAGTTCAGATTGTAGAACAGTAGTATCGTTAATAAAGTGGGTATGCTGAGTCGAACACTCTAAGTCAAGAATATGTCCATTGATGTGAGTGGGGTTTTAGACGTGTTGAATTAAATCCATATCACAGAGAGATTGACCAAAAATCATTGCATCATTGTTGTTCCTATCACCATAATGGATATTGATGTCGCCAGCAATTATCAGGTCGTTGTTAGTTGAATTTCTGGAAACAATTAGAGATTGCACTTCAGATAGAAAATCATCAAATGAAGATGAAGGTGGACGGTAAAGGCATATTAAGTGTATGGTGCGCGATGCATTAGAACGAAGTTCGACTTCAAGCAACTCAAAGGAAGATGTGGGGGTGCTCGGCAAGCGGACAAGATTTAGATGATTTTTGTAAAGAACAGCGATTCCACCTCCTTTACAGTGTACTCGATTTTCAGTAATAATGGAGAAACCAGACGGGATCAGGTCAGCAAGTGTTGTTCCATTTGAGCCATCAACTCGTAGCCATGTCTCTGTTAGGATCACAATATCACTGTTTAATTCAGAAATATATTCCCTTATAAGCGTTGATTTGTTGTGTACGGATTTGCAGTTTTGAAGAAGAACTTGCAGGCAATGTAGGGATGCTTTTTTGCCTGTGGAATTGAAGGAATATTGATAATATTTGATTGTGGTCTATAAATAGAATAGTAATATAATCTTCGGCCTAGTTTTCTTTTAATAGGTGTTATTGATGTGTTGCGTAGCATCAGTAAATCTGCCGTGGAGTACTTTATGTAGGGGGCGTTTGTTAGTATTCGCATAGCGTGAAACAGGTAGCAGGTAGAATTTGTGCAGGTAGCAGGAAGACGTGTTGCAGGCAGACAGGTTGCAGGTCGAATTTGTGTAGGCACAAGTCATTTGTAGTGTTGTATTGAAGTTGATATAACGTGCAGGAATATAGATTTTTATTATTGCCTGTTATTTGCAATAAAACAGACAAAAAGTGGGATAATTCCTTTACTGTTTAACAGATCTTTGTATGTGTAGTACCTTTGGATAGCTCTCTAGATGACAAAGACAATAGTTCATAATTTTCGGTAGAATTTAAGAAATTTTCGAATAAAATCATGCAAAACGATATTAAACTAAATGAGAGCAACTGAAACACAACCTCTTGCTAGCTAAGCTAATTATACTTTTTGAGTAGTATACCTATTATTTATAACATTACATTTTCATAGCAAAATATTATATGTCTGCCAAGGCTCCCACTCTCACACCCCCTTGAAAATCCTTGCATTTTGCAATGCCCCTTGATTTTGAGAGAATTGTAAAGAAAATCTCTTGAAACCTCGATTACTTTACATTTTATTTTATCTTATCCGTTTTTATAATTACTGTACAATAGTTCAAAGCTAGTATAAAATCAAACTTTTTGTTGTTATGTCATTATTTGTAATGTGTAATAAATATATTATATATAAAAACAACTTGCATTGTATTTTTATCATTGCTTTATTTTATAACTTCATTTATCCTACTTTTTTATTAATTTTATATTTTCTGTCTTTAATGTGCAATATAGAAAGTATGTTATACATCATAATACATTATTTTTGGTATTAAGCTACAAGTCCTATCAAACCTACCTATATTTCCACTACATACAGATATCAACATATTTAAAGGGAAGTGTGTATTTCAAAGTAAATGGCTTGAAAAGGATGTATCAAGGAATAATTGGAAGTCTTCCAGAGGGGAGTTCTGTCGTTCACGCAAAGACTGGAAGGAAATTAAATAATGCAGTCACATTTCTGATAGTTAAATTAACTGCATTAAGTCAAACATTGAAACAAAAATGAATCGATTAAGTCGGTTAAAAATGACATTACTCAAAAATAAAGCACATCCAACTAATTTTGAATTAATCTGTATTAATTAGTGATCCTTTATATTCACCTGTGTAATCCCTGTGTCTCCTTCTGGTTAAATATGTTTGTTTTTCTTCTTTTGAAACGATTAATAAATTTAAATAATTTAATAAATTAACCATATAATTCTGTAAATTATGGTTCTAAATTTCAAAGTTGTAATTTTGAACAATAGGTCACTTTACAATATCGATTAGACTAAATTGGATCAATCTTAGTTTGACGATAGCAATTTTTTTTAATTCTGATTAACAAATTGACGAAAAAAATATTCGTGAACGCGAAGTGAAGTCTCAGGTCAGTAGCGCAATCAATCTAAACGCGATTATTTTGATGCTATGCCGATTACATAGTTAAAATATTTGTAATTTAATTAAATATGATAGTTTTAATATTTAATTATACGATTTCTTCAAATATACATAAGTATATTTATATTTATATATTTTTAAAAAGCTCATTGTCTATTAGTGTGTATTAATCAGGGTGGCCACCCGTCCTCGAATTTTGTAAAGTGTCTTGAAATGTCTTCGAATTCTGTGAATTCTGTAAAGTGTCCTCAATTGTCCTCGAAATTTGGATTATGCTCTAATAAAAAAACGTAATATTATTTTTTAATGCATTATATGTCCAGTGCTGGTATGACATTTTAAACTCTTGTGTACATTTATGTATAATTTATTTGGGCCTCACAGTCCTCTTATTTTTTTTATATTTTCCTATTTTTAAACAAAATTTTTTATCGAAATTTATATATGAAAAAATATTTTTTTTTTTCATATATAAATTTTGAAACTGCAAATTTAAAAAAATATTCTGTATTTTTGCCGTTCTGTATCATTGTCAATAACACCTCATACAAACTAGGAAAAACGAAGTTGAATATGTCAAAACTTTTGTAACGATTTTAAACAATTTATGTTGTTATGTTGTATTGATAAACTATGAAGTACTGTTACATTTTTGTGAAACATAGGTAAGTACAATAAAGCTGGTTGGTGTCACTGTAGCTACACACTTATATATATATACATATATGTATGGTTGTATATGTATGTATAATAATGTGTGAAACTCATTATCACACATTAATAATATTTGATAACTGTAAATTATCATGGCATACATATACAAATGTCCTCAGATGGGCACTTTATAAAATGGGAAATTTTGGAATTTTATGAAAATTTAGGGAAATTTATAAAAACAATTTTACAATAGCGGTTAGATTAGAGCTTTGTAAATATTAAAGCAATTTCATTATAGCCAACGCCATTCGAGAAAGTGTCTATACTATAGTCGTGCTATCAATCGAATCAAATTCTACTGTGAAGTGACCTAATGATTTTTCACATATCACATTCTTGCAATTTAGCTATTGTATATTATTACCTTTTAAGTTTTTAACATACACATAATACGTTTTTTTTATTAAAAATAAACATCAGAAAGATCACACTTTAAACCTTGCAAATAATACCTTAAATTTCAAATCTAGAAAAATGTGGTAATCTTTGTAAATATGATAACATTATTTTATTTGTTTTGTTAAAATGTTCTTTCGTGTGAATGAATCTAAATATTACAAAATAATGAGTCGCTTTTATTAGTATTTGTGCCATTCGTATAGTTTTGGGTTTATTGATTTAAAACTTTTTTTCTATATTTTGACCTCTTTATATTGTGGATTCTTCTACTTCCGGTTTGCTTATAGACTGCTCTGGAGACGGCTCTGACTGACTTCACTAATTCAATTCCTGTCTACAGTTTAAGTCTACTACCGACGTCAACCTCTCAGAAAAATACCACCACCTCAAACCTGCCTCTTTTACTCCCGTCAAATGAGGAGATTCCAGCACCACAGGCTCTGCTCGCTTTCCCATTACTAGCCGCGCTCTGCAACCAAATCCTCCAGGCCATGAACAATATCCGCCTCTGTTGCCCAATGAATATCTTGCCCAAGTGAGTTCTATTGCTTATTACTGATTGCAGATTAATAAATATTACTTCTATGTATACGACTTGGGCGTAGTTGGATTATAAGTCTGTTTAAACGCTAAAAATGTATAACAACATACAAAAGTTAGTTATTGTTCTATAACACACATAAACTGAAGTTCTTAGTCGCCTATATAAATAATAATACGATTGAGCCTAATTTAAAAAAATATAAGTTAAATATATGTTGTCAAGTTTGTTTATATTTTTCTGAAATTATTTAGATATTTTGTTTAACGTTATTTTTTCTGAATTATTCAGCTACAAATCAAATAATACTATATGAATGATAATTAATTGTACAATTTTTAATAAATTACATGGCTACTTGTTTGTGCGGAGATTTGGCCATACCCAAATTGAAATATAAAATAATAAAAAAACGTTCTTCTTTTTATTTTATACATGGCTACTTGTATTTGAAAATTTGAAAACAGTGGATAATGTTAATAACTATTTTTAAATAATCTTACAAATACATAGTAACCTTGAAATATAGCACAATTTGTAATTTACATATCTGTTTGAATTAATCTGGCCAAAATATAATATTTTTAATGTAATTTTTGACTTATAAATTACAATTTTGTATTTATTAGTATATTACAGCATTCCAGTAATTTTAAGTTTTTTTCTTGTCTTTTCTCATTTATCAGGTTGACAGCAAGCCTGACGGCCTGCCTGCAATCGGCTGCTTGTGCCTTGTCGACCTATCAGCACACAGAACGCGGAAATCTATGCCAATCAGAGGAAACAGCCCTGACGGCAATGTGCTCCGCCTTCGCTGAACATCTTGTACCCCACATCAATCGCTGTCTGGCCGCCTTGATGCCAGCAACATCTGCAGGAGGCACAAAACGAAATGCAGTCTGGCGACAAATCAACGAAGAAATTGTATTGGCGCCGTTGGAGGAATTCATCTCAACGAAGACGCAAACACCCCCACCAATGCCAACCGATGACGAAACTGACTATGACCACAACAATGTTATAAACGATTCGTTAACGAGTGCTCCATCTGATACTAAGAATGACTCCACAAATGCAGTTACTGCTGGAAATGAGCAATCCGATGATTCCGAACTTGGAGATGTATCTTCAAACACTCCTGCCACTGAAGGAAACATTGATAATCAGTCAGAAGCAAATACTTCGGGTAGTCAACATGAGGTAGTCATCGATTCAATTGTTGAGCTTGAAACTGACAATAAAGCCAGAAATAATGCCGGTATTGAAGACGAAGCATGTGAATTAGATGATTCTCAAAAAGATTTACACAGCGTTGCACATAAAGAAACGAGTGCGCTAGATACTTTTGAAACGAGTGATGATAATCAGGTGAGCAACACATATTATGTAAAAATTAGTAAATTTTCCTTTAAATTTAATATAAAATAAAAGCATCAAATTACTTGAAATATTGTAATAGTACAGACCTATTCTAAAGAATCACAGGTCTACAGAACTTATCTATAGAACATGTTTACAGAATTTTCTACAAACCTACATCTACCTATTATATTCATGAGTTACACTGTTCAATATGAAGGTAACATAAACTCAGTGGAGATTATGGAATAGAATGGGAAATCTGTCCTAATTCCAGGAGCTTCATCAAAATACTGAGAAGCTCCTCAAACTGATTTTTTATTTTATAAAAACAAAATAACATTTTTGAAACAACAATTTAAGCGGATTTAAAACGTCATTTAGCTTGGTTTAGTTAGTTTAACTATAATATTTTTTCTCTTAGTGTTTCATTTTTCAAATATATGTATGTGTATTCAAATTGAGGAGTTCCTCGGCGTAGGACGGTTTTTAAATTCTAACCTAAATAGAAGAAAACTACAATTATCTACAAAGCCTCAGAGTTATCAACAGGCTACGTAAATTATGCAAGATAAGTAATTACAATTAATATCGCTGACGGTCAAGTTTATTTTTAGTAATAATGGGATATTTAATTTCTTTAATTTTAAGGTGTTATTTGTGCTGAATATTTAGTATGATTATTTGAGATATATATTATATATAATGTAGTTTATCAGCTTTGAAATAGCAAATATGTAGATTTCTATTATATTGTAAAAGTTCTATTTCTGTAACATCTATATCTATTATTAATTTCAGTTTTCATATCATGTAGTTATTAATACCGTTTTGTATACTATGCACGTTTTTAGTAAAAGATTTTAGTAAACAGTTGTCTAAAAATTATTTTTGAAAATTCAAATTTATTTTATAAACCATATATGTATTGCGCTCCTGGACTGCATGAAACATTAAATGTGTTTAATATATTTTTTGCCTTAATTTACAGACAATAATACATATTATGTAGACTAGATGCTAAAATTGTTTCAATTGAACAAATTAAAACAATTGAATAATATATAAGGAAGTTTTTCTCACGAGCATGAATCACTGCAGGACCGGTTTCGATCTGGTTGGATCTCATCAGCTAGAGGCAGTTTCGAACCTAGATTATCGGCATAATAGGTGAACGCTCGACCACCCAGGCTGCTTGTGTGAGTGAAGCACTTGATCGCTTATGTATTACAGAGGTAATACATTACTACTGTTAGTAGACAGTACAACTGTATTTAGCGATTATCATTATTGATATTGTCAACTTCTAACAGTAGGAAAGAAAATATGACGGAAAGTTTGGCTCAAACTTGGGTATAATTAGAATGAGGGTGCCATAGGCGATAATAAGTAATAAAGTGTTTCTCACAAGTTTGAGCCAAACTTTCCACCATTATTTTTTAGGAGTTGACAATATCAATAATGAGAGTGGTAGAGCGTTCGACTACCATGCCGATAACCCATGTTCGAACCTGCCTGTTGTAGCTGATGAGATCCAACCAGATCGAAACCGGTCCTCCAGTGGTTCATGCTTGTGGGAAACATTTTATTAAAAATTATGATCGCCTATGACACTCTCATTCTAATACATAAGGAATATACAATATTAAAGATAAAATAACTATGTATTATGCTAAATTAATAAATAATTCTAATGCTCTAGTAATATCTTTTTATTAAAGAGTATTGTAGTAGGATTTTACTAAAGACGACCTTATAAAAGCTTTTTTTCAAAGATGTGTCACTAAATGTAAGCGCTAAAATAATTTGCTTATATATGCCTATGGAAACCTGTCACATGATAGTCACTTGTGTTTGAGATATAATTAGTTTTGTTTGTATTATATTTGTGTTTTATCTGTCTATTTTTTTTACAGGGGTCATACGAGAGTCTCCAATGTGATAGTGGCGTGCCACAAGGAATTTATGAATCTATTGAAGATTCTGATGAAGAGAAACAAGCTTCGTAGATCATGGTAAACCGTTGGTAAAACTTTTATCAATCAAATAAAGAATGAGATAACTAACAAAAAGGGTTAACTTGTTTGAACGATCGATATTTAAAGGTATCATTACCAAGAATTTATAAATTTCTTGTTTTTGTGTAAATAATTTTCATTTCAATAGCTATAAATAATTTGATGATTTGACATTTTTGTGATATTCTATGGCTGTTTTATTAATTCAAGTTTTTCTTCTGTATTTGCTAGTTGGTATTTATAACTGTTTATTTTGATAAGTATTTCATTGTATTATTCAAACTAATAATATATTAAATTTATGGTAATATACATGTGTACAATTATAATTGACTTTTTTATTTTGGTAGTTATTCCTTAACCATATCAGTTTTATAAAATTCACTTTAATGATTGTTTTATTTTCGGATCATACGCTTCAAATTATGTTTAAAGCGTTACTTTTTCCAATTGCTAATTTTGTGAGATAATAATCCGTGGGAATTCCTAAAAGTTATGATGTGCTTATATTATTTTAATTCCCTTTTAAAATGTCTATTGCCTATTTCTAGCAAAATATTGAAAGTGAAGAACGCATGTTTAAAACATTTATTACGGACATTTAAATTGGCCAAACAAACGATTGGTACGTAATTTAATTATTTAAAAAATCACACTATAAATTTATATTAGAATTAATAGAGGTAATCAGTTATTAGAGAAAACATCTTCAAATGTCATGATATGCCGTTCTAAATAACGAAGTAGCTATAAGTAATTTTTGAAAAGTATGAAAGCATAAAATTGCGTACTATTATTTAGATGAACAATAATTTTCAGATAAACATGTTAATGGGCAGCAATATTTTCCATTTTCATGAATAATTTATCAAATTAATATAGTCTCACAAAGCTTCAAAATCAATTAACTCTCTTAGATTATAATTGTGAAAAAAGAAAGCTAACAGCACTGTTATATTGCACGTCAAACCAATCCTGTAAGATAATCGAAATAATTTATTTTGTTTTATATAAAAATATAATCAAATTGCATTAAAGAATGCAACTGAAATTTACACAATTTTTTTAAATGTGATATTATTTGTTCATCAGAATATACATTTTATTGTATTTGTACCTATATATGTGGACGTGCTGTGACATGTTAAGAATGTTGCACAATTTTGGAAGTTTTTTTCTTGATCATGAACATTTTTGTAGAAGTCCCAGTAATGAGTATGCGCGAAGTACTACCTAATATAAATACTGCGTCATTCAAGAGATTACAAATAATGTTAATTGTCTGTTACGTTGTTAATTTACATGTACCTGAATTTGCACTTTTTTGTATCTACCATTTTTTCATTTGATAATATATTTTCCCTGCGCTGCACTACATATGTCATTCAAATAACACAACAAATCATTGAAACCTTATATAGTAAAATTTAAAGTCGGACTTAATAAGAAAAGTAGAAATATTAAGTGGTTTATCAAACTGTTTTAAAGTATTAACAGTACGAGAAATGATAAACAAAGCACTGTTTTGACATTGTTGAGTAATTATGCTATAAAATATATTATCAGTATATATATATATAACCACCAATAAGTATTATATGTTGCAAATGTATCTTAAAAGTTAATATTTTATTACATGCTTTAATTGTCTAAGTCAGACTTCGGTAAAGGCTTCTGTAACTAACTGCGAGACAAGTAAATTTCGTTTTTTATCAACTATAACTTGGTCTTTGAGCAGTATATATGTAGATGTGATCTTTAAAGATACTTTTGTAATAAATTGGTGATATACTGCGTTTGCATTTTATAGCATTACGAGGGATAAAAGCTGCTGAAGAGAAGACCCAACAAGATCAAAACATCATAATTTCCAACTCTTCTTGACTATAAGTAATCCATTTTAGTACTATGAACTCACCTCTTTATATTTCTATTTTTATAATTATTCTATATTTTTCGTTTTTTTCCAATTTTTTAAATAAAATTGTTTTAATTCGATAAAACTGTAAAAGATTGCATTTTCCAAAATAGAAAGCTGGGCAATGACGAATTTACTCAGGGGTTTACTACAAATTTCCCAATTTCCAAGGTGTGCATTGATGAATTTATTTATTTGTACAATATACTTTAAGGTTGTACTTCATATCATCAATATCATTTTAATTTTGTTCTTTTAAGGAGCTCGTTTCTTGTCTTTCATTTTTGAAAGAGAGCATATTTTGTCATATTTTGACACTCATTTACTTTAGCGCCGGATACTTATAAATTATTATGTAACACGAACTGCCACCACTACCAGTGCTAAAAGTAAATGAGTGCACCTTGGACGGCACCATGATTTTCGTTTTGGGGGGGCCAAGATGAAAAGGGCGCTTTTGGTAAAACTAAAGCTATGGAAGTTGAAACCATGAATTGATAACTAAATGTGTAGATGTAGTAATATACATATATGTAAAAGATGCACAGATTGGACTGTGTTATGTGTAGACAAAATAACTAGCTCTGTATAGTAGTTTAACATCAGTCAGGTTTTATAAAAATTCAGAAAAAATCATATTTTTTAATTTCCTTAAGACAGAAAATCACTCTGATAATTTAGACGGCAATCCCATATTTTAGCGTCCTAAATTATTTCTATTCAAATTTTGGTAAAAAATCTTTTGCTAAATAAACAAATAATAAATTCAAATATAAAAATTCAA
>JAYRBW010094181.1:0-20745 GCA_036023295.1 Invenusta paracnida
GGTTTGAATGAATTTATATCTTTTAAAATTGTCTGTAGCTAACCAGCTTTTTGCCATTTTTGGCGATAAAAATATATACTATATTACTATATTATGATTTACTATTGTATATTTAAATAAATCACATTATCCTCGAGTAATTATTATCTTTTCTGACGATGTCCATATTATTTGGACAAAACTAGTTGAAAAATATTTTATTTGTGATTTTTATTATCTTGTTCTTTATTTGGTATCATAAACGTTTTTCTACTATACAACATATCTATGTTATTTACTAAATATCGAAAATATAATTCAGTTTATATATCAATATTTTTAAATCTATATATGTATCTAGACAGATCTTTAAAAATTCGTAAGATAATCTTTTTTTTCTAAACAATGAACTTGAATATCATTTCATAAATAATATAAATAAGTTCAGCCTTTCTGCTGAGTTAACTATCTCTTTAATCTTAAATATATACTTTTCATTTGTGTGTTATGCATATATTTTCTCATAGCAGCTTTAGTTTAATAAAATACCGCGAACAATTTAAACGTTAAATATGTATATTTATATGACATAAACGAATCTTTTTTTTCACTTGAAACATTATCCTCCCACCTATCTATCAGAGTCTTTCAATGAAGACAAATGCAAATTCACTTGCCTCCTGCAGAACTGTTCGGTCATAGTATTGGACGTCTGCAACATTTATTCTGTGGCGATCCAGAACAAACCCAACACAATCGCTTATGACACCTTAGCGCCACAAATATGGTGGCCTAAATGTAAATTAATTTTAGATTATTTATTTTGTTCCTTGAGAGTGACAATTTCATATATGTACGCTCTCAAAAACTTTAAATACTTATTAATACTCTTACTATTTAGTATTAGCGATGTGGAGAACATTACAGTTTTCGATTACAATTTAAAAATATCTGTATTAAAATTATTTCCTTTATCATTCTGAGTAATGAATATATATATATATATATATATCGATATACTTACAATGAGTGAGTCACTTACGTAAGTAAACGATTAAATTAATTTAAAGCGACTTATTTAAATAAATATACTCGTACTATGTAACAAATGTAAAATGATTTACCTGGAATAACTACATATATATAGAATTATATACTACTCATTTACCATTTTATAATTACATACTTAGTGGCACTAGTATTTTATTTTTATCAAAAGTATATTGGAAGTCACGAACCCCTATCTTCCTGTTTGAAAGTAAGTCCTTTATATGTACATATATCGTTCCTCAAAACAGGTCGCTGCTTTGAAATTGCCAAGCGTGAATTTATTAACTACAATCACGCATGCAAGAGATGTACCCAGCCATACTATTTTTTTGTTATTTTGTATTAATAATTCAATTTTTATTTTAGTTCTTTTTCTGATTTCCCATATAATTTGTGAAACAAACAAACATATATAATCACAATATACACATACATAAACTGTAGCAAAGTAAACAGTTTATCTCAAATTTAATTGAAAGTTATAATCCAAATTAAATAATATTTTCAATTCTCGACTACAGTAAGGAGAATTTCTATAAATTTAGTATTACTATTAAATAATTAAGTACTAAAACATTATCTATATGTTTTAGACGACCGTTGCTCTAAAAGATTAATTTTAACTACACGAAACCTGATAATTCATCCTTCAACTGATGAAAATGTTACGGCAGAAATGCTAACAACAACTGGATGGATCCCTACAATTGGTAAAACCGTACCCTACATTGATTTTGAATTCCCAGTCCCGATGGTAATATTATCGATAACCATACAAGGTATAGTATCAGTCAGCAGATGGCCAACAAAAATTCAAGTTTTCACACACAAGGATGATGGAACTTATGAGAAGCAGAGTGAAGTAAGATAAATATATAACATTTTTTGTGCTATCTCTATTATTTTATAAACTAAGAATATACATTGGCTGGGCAATAGATTTTTTCATTTCAGACTTCCTCTAAGAATGAAATTGGATTACAATTTCTATCATCTCATAATTTAATATATAAAATCTATATATTTACTATAGTGTCTCATACAGTTTGCAAATTTGTAATATACACTATTTTAATTTATACAAAAAGTATTATGATAATTGGTACTCTCTTAATTCTTAATAATTGATAAAATATGTTAATAGCATAATGAATATATACTTATATAATATGTTTATCACTTTTACAGTACAATGCAAATTCGGATGCAGTTACAGAGGTAGTTATTCCTCTTAAAAACGCGATTTTTATTCGCAACATAAGAATTCAAACTATTGAAAAGAATGCAGCCTTTCGAATGGAATTTGAAGGATGCTATGGTATATATTATCATTTTACTTATTTATTTGTTTTTTTTATTAACGTATTTGGTACTTATTTTTTGAATTAATTAATTAACATATAATTTATAATATATATGCCATATATTAGTGTTAAAAGTTGTATTGAATATATATTTTTGCGTCTTCTATACAGTGGATTACAGATAATAATAAATAAAACAAAATTAAGAATACCAAAGGTACATAATAATATTAAGATCAATATTGAAACGAAAAAAATCGTAATAGCATAAGATAATAAAACATGGATAAACACGTAAAAGTGAGAGAGATATTTAAGTGAAGAACAGATGAATATAGTAGGATTACAAATAAAGTTAAATGAAACGACTGAAAAGTTCATAGAGAACAGCGAGAGAGGGTGAGTGGTTAATTAAGAAATAAATTACAAAGGAAGGTGAGACTTTTAACGAATTGTTTGTGGATACACAAAGGATTAAAATACGGATGGCTACTACTTTCAATGTTATAGGTAAAACATAAGATTAAAGTGATTTAGCTAGGATAAAAAGCACGAAATAACTGTTAATGTTTCAGGCTGTGTATGCATTAATATTGGGATTCTTTGGCCATCTGTGTGTGCATTAACATTGGGGTTCTTTAGCCACCGAGGAATATGTTTCAAGCTGTGTATGCATTAACATTGGGATTATTTTGCCATCTGTGTGTGCATTAACATTAGTGTTCTTAAGCCATCGAGGAATATGTTTCAGGCTGTGTGTGCATTAACATTTGGGTTCTTTGGTCATCGAGGAATATGTTTCAGGCTGTGCATGCATTAACATTTGGGTTATTTAGTCATCGATGAATATGTTTCAGGCTGTGAATGCATTAACATTTGGGTTCTTTGATCATTGAGGAATATGTTTCAGGCTGTGCATGCATTAACATTTGGGTTCTTTAGTCATCGATGAATATGTTTCAGGCTATGAATGCATTAACATTGGGGTTCTTTGATCATTGAGGAATATGTTTCAGGCTGTGCATGCATTAACAGTGGGGTTCTTTGGTCATCGAGGAATATGTTTCAGACTGTGTTTACATCAACAGTGGTTTTCTTTAGCCGTTGAGAAATATGTTTCAGGCTGTGAATGCATTAACATTTGGGTTCTTTAGTCCTCGATGAATATGTTTCAGGCTGTGCATGCATTAACAGTGGGGTTCTTTAGCCATCGAGGAATATCTTTCAGGCTGTGCATGCATTAACAGTGGGGTTCTTTAGCCAAGGGTAGCTGGTGCACCCGAAACGGGCACGTAGCATTTCGTCATACCTTTGTACTAAGTTAATCTGATAACGCAATCAGAATGAAAATATAATTGTGTAACTTCGTTTTGTGCAGTTGTTGTATTTGGCCTTATTGTAAATATAATTGTATAGCCATTAGAAAAGATTCTTAGAAAGATTACTTTTATGTCAATGCTATGATATAAATTACATTTATAGTATTGACGTTTTATTTAATTTTATTTCATAACTTTCATTTATAATATACTGACATTTTATTTAATTTTATGTCATAACTTGCATTTATAGTATTGATTTTTATTTTATATATTTAATAAGACTAAATGATACATTTTACGTAAGGTAAAATGCTGTAAGACAAAATTAAATAAGGCGAAATGCACTGACCCCATTAAGGCATAAAATACTACAAAGAGTGGTGCTCACAGATTAAAATAATTGTATTAAACAAGATATATTTATGGCACTATAACGTCAACACTACATTTATTAATTTAATAAAATAGGCATCGACAAATTTTACAATAACTTACTCGAATAAAGTCGAATTTACGATCAAACTGTATAAATGTTGATGATATATAATAACTGTAACGATATAAACTTCTTTGTGCTATAGTGGGAGCTTTTATAGTAATTATTTGAAGAAGTGAAGGAAATAGTTGTGTCACGCATATATAATCTTTATAAGATATTAGTACGAAATGTAGTAGGGGATGGAGGCTGTGTCTAAAAGAGGTCAGTGTCAGTGAACCTGTTTTCCTCTTTATATACATATATATATAGATGCACTCTCGATGTAGATTATAGATTCACATTACGTCATGATCATGCGATACAGCATCATGCCCCCAAAACCATTAAATACCTCTGTCAGAGAATATAGGTGTACATTTAGATTCTAAAAGATCATAGATCCCAAAGTTATATGGAAGTGCCTTTAAGTGCATATTTAAATGTATGTCACAATTATAAAGTTAGAATTGAGGTTTATATATAGCTTAAAACTAAACATGTAATTTCCCTACTTACACAACTCAACCAACACAATACAGTGATATAATCTATCACATAAACAAAATACTTTACATAAGAATAATTTAAATGTAAGTATAGTTAAACTTTAAAAGAATATTAATTTTAATGGTCAATTGAAAATTAAAAAACTGGGAATATTTAATTAAATATATTTACTGTATGTAAATTTATCTCAATTGATTTTTCAGAAAATTCTATAGAATAAAATTTATACATCCTCTTATCTATTGAATTTGCTCACTGTGATCAGAAGCAGATAAATGTAATTGGCATATTTACAAACTGCTACTTATCAGTGGCGGCAGAACAATTATACAATTACTATTTATTTCTCAATATTTTTTAATTAATTTCTTTAAATGGTTTTGCTATGAAAGGGCAATTTTCTTCATTTTCCTCAAATTCTTAGGTTGTACAAAATGTTACAAAATTTACTAAAAAAATAGCTTTTTATATTGTACATAGTTATGTTTTATAAAACGTTACTACCTATATTTCACTGTCATAACATTAATAACGTAACATCAATAGCAATAATATTAATAATAACAATTAAAAATAATAATAACATCAATAATATAATTTACTATTTTTATATTTATTATAATTGTTTCTCTCTTATTTACAGATGTCAGCTACCAGACAAAAGTAAATCATATATTTAAACTACAAGACAATCCAATCCAGATGATTAATATCAACGCATCAAATATGGTTTCATCAGAAAACTTTCAGATCCCTCTCACGCTTACAGAACTAATTGTCAACTTTACAATAACAGTTAACACGTACTATATGTATGATTATGACGTGCAACTACCGTATCAAACCACTTTCGGATTCCCATTGACTAATAGAGTACTGCTTAATGATGTAAGAAATATAATTTCTAGCTTCAACATTTTGCTCTTTTATTTCATAGCCAGCTGCTATGCCACATATGCAAAGTCATAGTTTCATTTAAAATGAATTAATTGACACTTACTGCATTTACGTGGTTAACATAAAGTCTCTGAAAAATATGTTTAAATTGCATTTAAATTTATCAATTAAAAGTGTTCCAGTTATTGTTTTAGATTTCAAAATTCAAATTTCAAATTAACATATTTGATTTTTATCAATGTATCTTTTGAAAAATGTGCTTAATACACACATGATTTATTTTAATTATATTAATGTAATAGTAATATGTAAATAAACATAATCAAAATTTGCAAAATAGAATTACTTTCCTATACATAATGTATTACTGTAACGTAATTAATGAATAATCTTTTTCAAAAGGCAGCTAATAAAAATGCACATATTTATATTATATGCTTCTATTTCAGCAATTACTTTATCCGAATAGTTCAATTATGAACGAGTCTAAAAAATCTGGAATTCTCACTCTCCCAAAAGAACTATTCCCAACAACGGGAAACTATTCTCTCCAAATTGAACTTTCAAATTGTGCCTCCAAGACAACCATCTACAACTATCAATTCAATGTAATTCAAGCAGTCGGAAATATCTCCTTTGAGCTCAACAACACTATTATCGATCGCTCACAATCAATTTCGGCAGTCCTGTGGATCAAGTCTGGATCATTTATCGACTGTGTGATCGACTTCGGTGATGGAACAAAGCAGGCATTTTACGTAGATGCTTGCCTTTCGGAGACTAACTGCACATTTCACTTAACACATCAATTTGCTAATAGTGGTGAAATGGTGATCAATGTAACAGCAAAAAACGTTCTCAACACATGGAATAATGTTTACACCGTTTACGTTTACAATCCAATTCAACCCGGAACAATTGTCCACGACATTCAGTCACCTTTATCAATATTACCAAATTCAACAGCGATTGGCTCCTTTAGTTTTAATTATACCGGACTCGCGATTAATAAACCTACAGATGTAACAGTTAATCTATTCTCACCGATCAACAGCATAAGCCCGAGCACATACTGGCCCAATGAAGAGTACTTTGTACAACTTTTATCTAGCTTCTCTTCATATGGGAGTTACAATGTCAGCATAAATATCACAAACGCGGGATCATTCTTTAGTTTTGATAAAATTGTGGAAGTAGACATCCCCATAACTGAGTTCAATCTTTTTGCAAATACCTACATTACTCAACCTGGGATACCAGTGTTTTTAACGGCACGTTTCAACATGTCTTCAAGAGTTACCTGCGTTCTACTTTTCAACAACAATAACATAACTAAGAACTATAACCAGTTTGGAAGTGAAATAACCTTCAACATAACATATAACACAGTCTCCATCGACAACAGCATTGTAGGAACTGCTTTCAATACGATCTCAAATGTCACCGCACGCTTACCTCAGCCTATAACAATACAATATCCTGTTGATGGAATTATTTTGGTTGGCGAAGAAAATTTATTGCTCCAAAATACTTTCGGCGCTTTTGCAAATAGTTCCCTAAATGTTTGTATCAGAAATGACATATTCATTTCAGCCTTGCCCAGCGGCGTTCATTTTCTACTGGACTATGGAAGTGATAGTACCACTATATATGGAAGCTTCGTTTGTAAAGGCGGTCTTTGTCCAGGACGCATTGACTATACTTTTTGTGATTATATTACAAATCCTGCTTACCAAATCGCTGGCGTTTACATGGTTAATTTAACTCTTTACAATTTAGTAAGTGCTGCAAATTATAACTTTACACATTCCGTTTATCCTGAATTAGGCGAAATGTCAGTCAACATAATTTCTAAGGATACTGGTATAGATTACCTGTCGGACGAAGTAAATTTCCCACTAGGAAATTATTCTTTTAATACCAATATAACCATTGTCAAAGGACTCTTCTATTCAGTAACTTCAATGATCAACAATGTATCAGTACCTCAAGAGACAGGATCATCAGCTATCGCTCAGCTCTTAAAACCTGGCTCTTATGAACTGAAGTTTATAATTATAAGTCCACTTCAATCAAGGTCTGTACTAAGAACAATAAATTTACTCAAAAAAGTTGGCGATATTGAAAGATTTGAACCACTATATATTTCAGCTGAAACTTGGTCGAATATTACAGTTTACATGAATTATTTTGGAACAGATGCCTGTTATGACTTTGATTTTTCTAATTTTATGCTTAATGAGACCCAATATCACATAGTTTTTGGATTGAAAGCCACATGTGCAAATTCTACACATTACACATTTTATAATGAGACACTCTCAAGAATAATACATTCTCTCTATGAAAACTCATTGTCCGTTTCTAATGTAAATGAAACATTCGACATTTCACTTTTCCTGTCGACTTTTGGCAAAAGAGAATTTCATTTCACTGTCTGGAATTCAATTTCAAACTTCTCAAGGGATTTCAACTTTACAGTGATTAAACCATGTATGCATCCTGTAATTCATCTTTCATCTAATACAGGCTCTAACATCCGTAAACGAAAGGAAATTATTGGAATTATTTCAAATATAAGAGTCAACTGCTTCAATATCACGACAACTCTTCAGTGGAAAATATTTGAACAAGATCCGATATTGAAACAGTGGGTAGACTACACGCCTAAACTTAATATATTCTTTAAGAGTTATCCACAACACGTTCTTCGTGAAACACAAAAAAGCTCACTACAAGATATTTTTAGTGGAATCTGGGTTCCAGAAAAGGGAATAAATAGTCATCTTACTCAACTAAAACTACCATCATTTTCGCTTCGAGTGGATTTCCGTTATAAAATCACACTGAGTGCTTTTCCAACTGCTGAGACAATTCTAGAATCGCACAGCAGCATCGAGTTATATATCAAAACTGGAAGTATTATACCTTGCGTCAACTACCCCGAGCCAAGTCAGGTCTTCCTCACTGTGAAGTGGAGTTCTCCTTATACCTTAAATGCCTCATGTTCCAGTGACGAAGACGTTTTCTACGAAGGTGGGGAAAAAGATACTCTTTTTTACGAGTGGTTTTGCTATCGAGCCTGTGAAAAGCTTTTAAACTTTGGAGCGAATTTCTCTTTCTCGGCGAACAATCAGTCAAAGCAGGCTCGTTGCGTTGAGAGTGATAACATCTCATGGAGAGGCTGTTTTATTAGCAATTCAACTGCTTCGATTCTGCGTAAGTCATACGTTAATTGTTCAATATAATTTTAATATGAGTTTTCATAATCATTATAAAGTTTCCCGTGATCAATATTATACGCTTAATTATATAACTTTATCTAAACTTACGGTAGTAAGTTGTTTGCTCACGCGAGCAACCTACATACGTAAGTAGAATACCACAATAATGGCTATTTTTTAAACAGCTACCATTTAAAAACTAATTTATATTTTCAAATTATTTATCTTTTATTGTGTAGCACCGCCGACAATTAATCAACTTGCCAATTTCCATCTTCATATCTATTATAGAATCCGAGATATTTATGCTAAAATTATTTTTTCGTAATTATTCTTATTCTTCTTATTCTTTAGACCCAATAACACCCCAAAACTTTAAGCGATTTTTATGAAATTTTTAACATTTATTGAAAATGTCCCTGAGATGAGAAAAAATTTTTTTTTACCTAGCAACCGTTGCTAGAGATCTAGATTTTACATAGCATCCAGCTGTGCAACCAAATTGGTAGAGTAAATATGTACGAAGTTTGAGCAGTAAACAGATAGAAAAATTTGACTTTATAAAAGGTAAAATGAGCTGTTTCATAATAATTTAATTCGAACAAGTATGTATAGTCAACAATTAGAAACTATTAAAGTTTTTTCTTATGTTGATTAGATAATTAACTTGAAATGTATCTGTATTTTGGTTATATTCAAATATAAATGCTGTATTTCCATATTCAAACATTGAAAATGGTGTAAAAACTGTGAAAACTATGAAATGAGAAGATCGTTATATATGCAAGTAGGTACAGGTGGATACTTAGTAAAAATCGAAACAATTCCGGCAGAGAATAAAACTGAAGTAATATAAATTATAATCATTTGTTATTATACAAGTATAATATACTTTAACAATACCATATAATCGAGTAGAACGCCCAGCTGGTTCAGTGTTCAATTCACAAAGGGTAACAAATTAAATATGTATAAGGTACTCATGCATGTAGGTATATAAGCAAATTTAATTGAACAGATAAAACTTTAGTTGTAGGTATGCTGAAAAGAATACAAGGTTCAAAACGAAAAAGTTGGCAGTAAAATTCACCAAATAAATATTTTATATTTTACTCTCTGTCAAAAACATACTTATTTCATACCTGTCGAAAACTAAATTATTTGCCTTTCGTGAGATGCATGTATAGAAATACGAGATAACTGAAATGGTCACGACGCATCCTACTTCGTAAATAAGTCTTTACTCATCACATATCATCGTAAATTACAGATCCAATGTGTTTGCTGCTGATATAGTGGAAGCCTCAAAAGAAGTTTGTAGAGTTAATAAAATTTTAAGAACGCTGCGCCGCACCGCGCCACGCTGTGTTCAGTGTGCACAGGTCTTTAGGCATATATTTTCCATAATCTCCAAAATGACACTAAAAGGTTTTATATTTAACGTATATGTAGTTATCACTTGTTTGAAAAATTTATTTCACATATATATGTATATTCGAGTTGTATGTCTAGATTTTGCACAATATTTCACACTAATTTTATTGTTTGTCTCTTCTCTCCGGTTAACTAGCACGCGTGCCCTATATTACAACTGAAGAGTGGCTTATAAATGATTCGTTACCGCGGAATGCAATTGTGACTGAAGCCGCCTTGGCACTAGGCTGGTCCAATAGTGTGAAGTCCAATTCTACTAAATTACTCTATTCAATGTTGGATGCAAGATCCCGTGTACTACTTTTGCAAACTGAGTACATGTTCGAAACGGAAATCCACATTATAGAGCTCATACTTCATCATCGTTTGAAGAATTCGATATCACTGAAAATAAAAATGCTTCTCCAACCTGGCGATCCGCCAAATATATCCATTGGGTAAGAAAATAAATAACCTTATTAATTTAATTTAATTATTTAAAAACACTTTTCATCAGAAAATAATTTATTATAAATGTATTCTTCTCGTGCAAATATACATATTTTTTATGAAATATAATTATTTATTTTATAATCAATTCAATATATAGGTATATGTTATATGTAATACGTACCTAATAATTATAATGATAATTATAGTGAAATGTAAAATAATTTGTAATTATGAACAATTTGCAGTATTTTTTTTTCAGAAAATATTTCAGCTGAATACGTACATATCCTTAAATTTGCAATATATTTATGATATATGTACGAATTATTTTACTATTCTTCATATTGCTGCTATATATATTTTAACTAATTATATTTTATTAATTGGTATTATTTTCAGCTGTATAACAAATTGTAATAAAGCCCAGTTGAGTATTTATAATGAGAAAAAAGAAATTAAAATCGACCCTCTGCAGGACTTTAAACTTTTCCCTGACGACAAGGATAACTATTTTGGAATTAAATATCAGTACAGGTAATATAATGTATTGCAATTATATTACATCAAAATCTTAAATATTTTGAATTGTCAAAAGCATATTAAAAAAAAGTGGCAACAATTGTATATGTTGTTTTCCAAATGAATCATTTTCAGGTGGTGTTTAAGTGAGGCCATTCTTGGTCATCCAAAAGATTTCGACTACAGTAGAACTATTGAAGTTTTTAGTCAGAATGTATGTGACAGAGGATGGACGGAAATGACAAGTACAGGTAAAACTAAACATTTTATGTCAATAAATTTTAATTTCATCAATGTTTATAATTAACAATGAATTGTGCGCCTGCATTAATTCTTTGGTTGATAATCTTTCTAATATCTACCATTTTTATCATGTTTAACATGTTTAAAATATTTATAGAAAATTATTATATCGTGTTTTATTAATTTTGGCAACTAAAGGAATAAGTTATTTACAACTTAAAATGTGATTTTAGCATTGCTCATATTTTTAAAACTGTTATATATTTATTTACAGTTACACTGTTTTCGTAATATTAATTCCACATGAATATTTAGAATTGATATTAACCATTTTTAACGTTACTTTTGTTTGAAGTATTTGTTTGACTGAAAACTTGTATATATTTGGACATAAAAGTTTTCTTATTATTATAGATGAACAATAATTATATCATGCATGAGCTATATAGAGAGTGAAGGAATGTTTGTCGATAGTTCATCATGAAAAATGCTGACTTTAGATTAGTAAAATTATAGTAAGAAGGAGGATTCATTTCATGAGGCAGCACGTCGTCACTTCTTCAGGGGAGTGTTTTAGAAATTAGATGTATATACAAGCGATTGTTACATATACACAATTTAACTATTAATGACGCTCTGTAAGAAGGTATTGTATATAAACGCAAGCACGCTGTAATAAAAGGTTACATAAATTATAATAAAATATTTGGTAATAAATAGATTTATAGTAACGGACAAAAGCGTTAACCACAGCAACAAATTCAGAAGGCAAATTTACAAAATATTTATTAAAATTTCAAAAATATATATACTGCAAAGATCAGAAAACGGACTAAAAATGAATTACTAGTAAAAAAAGAAGAAACTTCATAAAAGTACATATTAAAAATCAATTAAAAATCAAGGAAAATACAGAAGAAAATAGAAATTAAAAAAGGGGTAGATAAAAATATCGAAGATTCTTTTGTAAATATAGCTAGTATCAAGAAATCTTCTTTCCTGTAATAGAGATGTGGTATCACTCAGCTATGACTACCAAAATTTATAGTAGTTTATTTATGTTTTTAATCTATATTTTTTAGTTGATTTTAATGAATATTTTACTAATTTGTTGTTATCGTTGTTGTTGTTGTTGCTCAACCCACAGTCAGACATTTCTTTTTAAACCATTTCCACATCTTGGCAACCTTCAGGGGATGGTTGTACATATCGACTGCTGCCATCAGAACCCCCGTGGAAGAAGAGTGTTTTTTACTGGTTGAAGGCCCATCAGACTACACATCTACATGAATGGGTCAGCCACCGGGGGTATGGCAGATGGGGGTAGTGCTATGGTGGTGACGATGGGTCCCCCAGAGTCCCCTATGGTGGTGCACTCCGAGAGAATCAAGGGCAGAAGATGGACCAATTCCTATGAGACCGAGATATAGGCACTCAAGTTGGTAAATAAGTGGATGTTCAGGAATCTGGAAGAGAGCAAGGTGATAGCTCAGATAGCACGCCACGTTGATGGCACTAAAGAACAACCGCGATAACTGTAATAGCGACCTGCAAGATCTGAGAGAATGCTTGAATGGTATCAAGGGCGTGACCACCATCCAGTGGATGCCTGGCCACTGGGGCTTCGAGGGGAATGAGCTGGTGGATAGAGAGGCAGTTAGAATCAGACAGACTATCAAAGACGGCCCGATCAAACACGACAGACTACGCTTGATCTACACTAAACAGCCAAAGGACCCTACAAAGAACAGAAAGGATAGTGTTACGAGGGCCCAATTGAGAAGCGGACATTCGTGCATTCTGGCAGCCCAGCGGGAGCGTAACCAAGGGTACGGTCTCTACCTGTCCTTACTGCAAGATGGCTCTATAAGACATTACGCACTGGTTCCAGGAATGTCCGGCTAGTGCAGCCGACAGAACGAGAAGTTTCGGGGGTCCTTTCCCTCCACTTTCGGTTCTCACGGAGAATCCCGAGGCGGTATATTGGCGTATCTCCGGCTGCGTAAGCAGCTGTGACGTCGTACCGCACAACAACAACAGCAGAACTCTCCTTCAAGCCGCCATGGATCAATATGGACCATCATGGACCAGCAATATGGACCATCCATGGGTATATATCCGCCCTTGGATCAAAAGAGAAAGTCTCACTCTTGAAGCAAAGAGTAAGAAGAGTATCTCAGAAAAAGAAAATTTCGAACTTGCTGAAACAGCCCTAAGAAATAATGCGTATTCGACTTAGTCATCTACACGGATGGGTCAGCTGTCGGTAGCTGCAAGGAGGGGGAGCAAGAGAGGTAATCACTACAAGTAAAATTGAATGCCCAGACTATATCAAAAAGATCAACGTAGCAGCTGGAAGATGGTGTTCATCATACCAAAGTGAAATAGTGGCACTGAATGTGGCTCTCGACTGGCTTAAAGACAGCCAGGACTGGAACAAAGTAAGAATAGCAACAGACAGCCTATCTACTAAACAGAGTCTAACAAGCATAAAATGGTCATCCAACAACAACTTATTAGCGGAAATCAACGACAAGATAGATAGAAAGCTTAAGCAAAGAAGACAAAATAATTATCATCGCCTGGATCCCTAGTCACTGTGTGATAGTAGGGAATGACGAAGCAGATAGAGAGGCAGCACTCGGAAGCAAGAATGAACAGAAAGGGGTGGGATGGCTACTGAACGTAGCCAAAGCTATATGCAAGAAAGTATACAATAAGGAGGAGTTTGCCCACAAAAGAAGCGAGAAGACCTATGGAAAAGGAAACATAAATACGACTGGACAGAAAAAGGTCTGAATAAAAAAGACAACCAATTTCAAAAGATTCCGAACAGGCCATTCGACAGAACTACGAACATACAGGAAAAGAATAGGCCTAGAAGAAGAAGAGCTATGCAGACTATGTAAGGAAGCCCCAGAGTCGACCGAACATGTACTGCTCCAATGCCCTAACTTAGAAGTCATTAGGAAAAATGATGAAATTAGCAACATCAAAGAGTTAACAACCAGACCGAGCAAGTGCAAGAAGATCTGGGACAATTTAAACCCCTGGTGAACCGGATTACAGATGAGTAACAAAAACAACTACACCTGCAATGACTGCTATCCATGCCTGCCTGTGCAGAAGTAAACCAGGCAATGCAATGCAAGAGCTCACATGGGTCACCTACAACACTAGGGAACAGAATAATAATACAAATCAAGACTATTTTTTTTACTGGACGGACACATTAGCAGTTTTCTAGTAGCTACCGGAGCAAGATCCCTTTAGCTACTCTTTGGAGATTCCTTTATAGAGATCGGCTATATAGAGAACACTATAAAAGTGTTCTAGAAGAAGAAGAGGATTCCTACAGTGACGGCTGCAATTTGTGAAGCATTACCAGTGTGGTATGCATTCCCTTCTTACCGTCAATGTCGATACTGCAAAAAAAGTTGTAATTAAGATATATATCCATCCAGTCTGGATAGAAAAAGACCTGAAAATTACATTTTTATAAAATATAATCATATTTACTACTGGTGGCCATTTTGAATTTTCCATAAAATCAGGACTATCCCCAGGAGGATTACTTTTTTATGTCATTCAAAACATAAGCATGGAAGAGAATCTGTTGAGTTTTTTCCTTTTGCAATTAGTGTGAGGTCCTGCAACAAAATGTCTGGACTATTAGTAAGGCTCAACGAAGTTGATATAGTCACGATTTAGTTTTGATTTAGCATATCCTAATTAAAAGCACTTTTTTGTTATTTGACTTATGGTTTATTTATGCAGGATTATGAACTTTATGAACCATATGATTTTTAAGAATTAATTATATCTGTATAGAATATAACAATGGACTATAACTTCCTGAATTTGTGCTTGAATGTTTACTCAAGATCTATTCATTTGCATTATCAACATTACAATTGTGAACATAACTCACATGAATTATTAAATCTGGAGATTATTTATGTATATTCAAATTTTTGATCATTATAATTTACATGTTATTGATATCATCGATATAGAATCCTTGTTCGGTTTCTGATGAAATATGTTATGTTAGGTGGTGTAAAATGACAAATGTAAATGTTACATAATCTTTATTAAATATACCTTCATAATAAGACTAATGCATCATTTAGCCCACTTTCTAATTTCAACAAATAAAATGTAATGTCAGTCAATCCCGTTTCAAATTTAATGTGAAGACCGTATTAGATGAAATATTCCAGATTTAACCTGACTTATTTGTCGATCCAACTCAACAAGACTATATTTCAGATTGAAATCTACATCCAATAATAATAATTCTTAAATTCTTCCTTTCATAATTCTTTATTTTAATTTTAAGACATTTTTGAGACAGAAATTTACGCAAAACTTTCAATAATTGATTCACCTAGTAGTATATTCACCTCGTTATGTAAAGGTTTCCAAAATTTTTAGATATAACCTCTGACGATTTGGAGGCTGGCCAATCAGATTTTATTGAAGGCCGACGAACGCTTTCCTTAAATACTATGGAATGCGTTTACATAATAACAGGTAGGTATAGGTACTAAAAAACAATATTATCATTGATGGCATTATTTACCTTTAAGTATTAAGATATTTAAAGGGTAGCAATATATTGAATTAGAGGGCGAGTAGCGCCCGACTAATTTAATATTTGCTTTCCCCCTTTTTTTCAGACTTTCGAAACCAATACCTACGATCTGATACGATTATTTGGATTCTGGAATGCATCTTACACTTTTTATTAAAATTCAGAATTTTATCGCGTTCATGATGTGTTGTGTACCTTTTTGCCGGCCTTCAGGCTTCACACGTGCAATGTGTGGCCTCTTTACTTAATTAAATTATTTTTCCAAACGTCAAACAAAACAAAATTTAAATTTCTATGCGTATAGTAATTACTTTAGATAGTGAAATTTAAATTTAAATTATTCAACCCTTTAATTGATCTACGTGATATGTAGTCAGGTGGTCTTAGTCAATAAATGAAGACATGATGTTGAGACGTTACATTGTTTTTGTATATACTTGATTTAAACAAATACAATTTATATTATACATTTTGCCAAATAATATTTAAATATTTAAATTTTATACATATAATAAAATATATGTGGTGTTACAATTTAATGTATTTTTTAGAAGGTATACTGTTATCAGTGAGATACTAATAATACACATGATAAACAGTTTACACGAACAATATTTTCTGTCGTAATATGACGAACGTAGATGTATTTCATTTTTTTATATCACTGTCATCAACTTCTTAGAAAAAATCAGTTAATCAAAATACTAACTAAAAACTGAATTGTCTTTTTATATGAAATTAAAGAATGTATTTGTCTAAGTATATACATTAATAGAAAAGAAATATGAGGCAGGAATTAAGGCTTGACATTTTTTAAATAACTTTTTTGAAGATTGTCTAATACGTTATATTAAAATTGTATATATTGCATATAATAGGACATAAAATTAGATCTTTACTCAACTAGAGAAAAGTCCTTCTAAAATGTGTATTTATATAATAGTACTGTAATTCTTAAATAATATAGATTAATTGATTAAAGTGTTTGGAGTTTTGTATATCATCTTGTAAACCGGTTAAAACAAACACGTAAAGGTAATTGTTGTATTTTTGAAGCATAGATAATGTTTCCTATTACATACCTTTTAAATACATGTTAATTCCGTATATTGAAATGTCAAATAGTTGAATTTCATAATTAAAGAAGTTTCTTTTATGCAAAGCCAGTTGCATATATCTTTTTTGTGAAGAATAAATTAAAGATAATAGCAGGATTCATAATATATATATATATATATTGTATATTATTTCTATATACGAACAAGTGCTTCTTAAAGGTGAAAAAATTATATAAAAGTACTCAGCCAATTTTTTAATAAGTATATAAGTATTTACAGCGTATTCTCGGATGTAAAGATGCACTTTCGAAAACTAATTATTTGTCACAAGGTATATTTTCTTTCCAATTATAGTAAGGCTCTATATTTAAGTAAGGCTACATATCTCAAGATAAATAAAATGATTACTTAGATAAATCATATACATATATATATATATCATAGAGAAATATTTTGATATACTCAAGAAAACCGTCGTCTCCAGGTCAACAATATTATGACACAATAAATGCTCATGAATTGAGTAATATGTTTCCCGATTATTCCGCAAGTTATCTCGAGTTATTTAGCAAGAAATGCAACAAATAGTATGCAAGAAATTTTAAACCTGCGTTTTAGATGTTTAGATTTTATTGGAAAACTACGCTTAATTTGTGGAATAACGGCTAGGTCAAAAACATATTATATGTATATATATAATCAATAAATGATTATTAAAAAAATCATATGTACAAAATAGGAGTCAAGTACATTTATAAAACGTACAACGAAAATACATAAAAATAAAGATCTAGCAAGATTACAAAATACAAATAGAGAGATGACTATGTGTGCAATGTGTCACACTATAATTATATATTAAATGCTGGGTGAAGACAAATAATCGGAGTGTTATTGTAACGTACTGTGTTGCAGGAAAAAAAGAGTTTCTAAGCCGATTTATTTTTGACTGGGATTAGGTAGGTTTAACAGTACGGATAGAGATGGGATGTAGTAAAAAGTTTTATCTGTGATCTTTGTCATGGACAATTTTGTAGGATAAATGATCTGCTGCTTGAAGTCGACGAAATGTCAGCGGATGGAATTTTCTACAATTCGAGGTAGGGGTGAATATTGAGAAGCGGCATATTGGGCGGTGAGTTCTGTTTTAGATGCGGTCCAGTTTTAATTGTATATGAAGCGGGAGAATTGATAATAGAGGGACGCATATTTCAAGATTGATCTAATAAGCCCAAAATAAACTCTTCATAGGTTGATATCATTGAGAACGGACGGGGCAAAGCAAACTGACTGTGTACATTAGTTTGGACAAATTTTTATGATAGATTCAATAATAACATCAATTTGGCATCAGTAGTAGGAGGAGGAGGTCTGGCTCACTCCCTCCTAGCCCCCATCCCGACCAATCAGAATCAATTACGGCTTCAGCCAATGATAGAGTCCGGAGAGTAAAAAGGAACGCGCTCATTTCTTATAGTTCATTATACTCTTGCTTACTCTACTAGACGACTCCTCTCTCTGCTCTCAAGATGTCGCAATTAATCATCAAACCACTTCATCAACCAGCGATGCCCTCTATTAAAGTGGGGCCCTATCGCTGCTCTAAGAAGGGAGAACGGTCTATTCATCTGGTCAACCTTACTACGCTGGACAATGACACTACCATACTCTTCAAGTCTCCAGTCTTTTCAAGTTTCAAAGGCCCACTAACCAATGGTGCTGTTATCGGGTTCGCCTTGGTCATGGACGAGACAGCGTCAGACGAGTCACGCGATCATCTATGGGCAAACGTGGGCTGGATAAAGTTTCTGGCTTAACAAAAAGCTGCAAGGTTACCTCTCTTCTGAGACGACTACTCTACCAAAGGCTTTACGAGACCTCAAGCTGCGACCTACCTTCTCTCCTACATCAGACATATACTGGGCTAAGATGTGGAGCAATGTCTGCGGATTTTAATGGACTGGCAGGTAAGGTTGACTTCTACCGGCCAATTTCCCTTACGTCCTGCATAGGGAAACCTTGCAGAGAATGGTGGCTAGCCGCCTTCACCAACTGGCAGAATCGAGAGGCTGGCTTAACGACCGCCAAGCAGGCTTCCGAAAGCTCAGATCTTGTGAGGATCAAGTCCTCCGGCTCACTCAAGCCATTAGCGGCAGAAGACGGTGATTACTCTTCTACACTTTTTGAAAGCATACGACACGGTGTGGAGAAGCAGACTTATCAAGATCCTCCTAGACAAAAACGTCCCCCTTCACTTCGTTAAATGGATTGACGCGTTTCTTAGGAATAGACAAGCCTGCATTAAATTGAACGGAACCAAGGGTAAGAGCAGAAAGATCAGGAGGGCCTTCCCCAGGGGTCGGTCCTCTCTTTTTCCTTTTCTATATAGACGACCTCGAAAACAAGATCCCGGAAGAAGTGGACGGCTCATTGTACGCAGACAACGTTGCCCTCTTGGCCAGCCACAGAAACAAAGAAACAGCTACCCGCGCCATCGAACAGGCTGTTACGAACATCGCCAACTGGAGCAGAGACGCTAAATTGAAACTCAACGCCCAGAAGTGTGAAGTCAGTTTTTTCTCCATGGACTCGCACGAGTCGAACTACAAACCTCGAGTGCTCCTGAATGATCAAGCCCTTTAATTCAACCCATACCCGACCTTCCTAGGCATCACGTTAAACAGAACCCTCAGCTTCAAAAAACAGGTTAACAACGTCTGCAGAAAGATCGACTTCAGATGTCGTCTTCTGAGAGCGGTGGCCAGCAGGGAATGGGGTTGTCGACGCAAGACTCTCCGACAACTCTTTTTCGCCCTGATTCGTGGAACTCTCGATTACTGCCCAGCAGCCTTGCAGCCATGGTTTTCGGACACTAAAATGGATAAGCTTGAACTAGCCCAGAATAAGCCATTCGAATTATCACGGGCCAACTCAACATGACCCCACTGGAAGCTCTTAACTGTGAAATGGGATACCCCGTACTGGCAGGTTAGAAAGTGGCACACAGCAGTAGCCTGGAAAAAGGCCCAAAGACTACCCCCTGGACACCCCAGACACTAGGCGGCCACTGGGGCTACGAGACATAGACTTCAAAGGGAGAGCTGGAGGCACCTCGCCAAGACCATTTACGCAGAAGATGGCTTTACAGCCGGTATCAATGAACCTTTCTAGAACAACAGGACTCCTATGTGAAGTCAGAGGGACTCACCTAATTGGACAGCCCAACCACACCTAGAGGGGAAATCGTTCAAAGCGGACAACCCAGCTGAACTGAAGCTTGAAGCGATATTGACGGTCAACAAATGGAATGCCCAGCATACCATCTACACAGATGGCTCAGCAAACAACGGTACCACAGAGGGGGGCAGCGCCGCGGTAGTGACCAGAGGGAGAGCTGAAGACTCCAGAAAGATCACAGCGATCAGAAGAAAAGGAGCCCCGAGAACATCCTCCTTCGAGACGGAAGTAGGGGGCCCTCAACTTAGCTATCGACTGGATTTGGGAAAGGAAAGACGACCAATCCCTCGACAACACCCTCATCTGTACGGACAGCCAAGCCCTTCTCAGAACGCTCTCGAACCCGAACAGCAAGGAAACAAAGGCTCTCACCATGATAGAGTCAGGGAGGTCTACGGCATATACAGGGAATGCTCGGCTTTTCTCTCTTCCCCCCCTCCTCCCTCCCTCATTCCCCTTGAATG